>JAUMJM010000016.1:34812500-35115000 GCA_033558235.1 Neomorphus geoffroyi
GGGATGTTGTCACCTACAAGAGTTCCCAGCCTTTTATATTGCTATAGGTCCCTCAGTCCACATCCTCTCTTTTACGACAATATGCATGTTTCTCATCAAGCTTTTAATTGCAAGCAGTACTGAAATAATTGTTGAATAGGGCTTCTCGGCTCTTTGCTACAGCTGACAGACCATCAGTGGCCTAAAGCTCCCAGTACAGGAACCACTGATCAAAATACGCCACGCTTTCCCATGGATATACAGCTGCCAGAGGCGCAAAACAGAAACACAGACATCGAAATAAAGACCACCATCATTTTTGGATCATGTATTGAACTAAACCATAATTTAAGTACCATTACTCCAGAGAAGGTAAAACCAAATAAATTTGGACATATTTATGTGTGTATTTGACAACAAGTTGACTCTGAGGAGAAATCCAGACCCCTACAAATGCAAAGCACCTTAAATGCACCTGATTCTTCTCCAGCATTTTCAAAATACCACTAACATTATCAAGTGAGATAAAATCAGCAAAACAGGCCAAGTGGAGTATTAAATTCGTAGAACACTCATGTCGGTTTGCAACTTCCTTCTTACTTTATTACTGTAAAACATCTTGTTATTGAAAAATAACCACATATATTTAAAATAGAAAGCCGCTGCAAAATGTCTGTGTTGATAAGATTGCTAAATAGTCTTTGCCAAGGGCTGAAGACCCTGGTAAATATTCACCTCTGGCAGCGATCACGATGCCCATCACTGGCCATTTGTTTCCCACAACAACCCGAATGGGTAACTTGTTTATCCAGACAGCTCCACTAAAAGGACCAGCAATGATGGGGCGCTTAGGGACACTGGTTCACTGGTGGAGTTGGCAGTGTTGGGTCAATGGTGGGACTGGATGACCTCAGAGGTCTTTTCTATCCTAAACGACTTTGTGACAGAGCTGTCAATGACTGCAACATCAACACTTCAGTGTTGATGCCTCATTGAAATAAATGGAGCGACCCCTCCCTTTTACAGCTTCTGTTCCAAAGTAATTTGCAAACTCTGGAAGCTGTCACCAAATTTGGCTTCTATTATTTTGATATCGGGAAGTTTCTGCGGCCAAAGGAATGGAAACTAGTCTCAATGCGCTTTCCAGAAGCAAGCACAGCATATCTTTAGAGAAAAATCCTGCTACAATACCGGCAATTTAATTCTTGTTTTAATTATTTTACACTCTACGAATTAGCTGAAATCTAGGGGAAAACCAATCATCATTAAGTGATGCCAGAAAAGACTATGACCCCATTAAATGCACTTGCAAACCATTATATGAACATCTTGCCTGTTCTGATTTGACAGTACTTTTCTGCATTGACAGTTTCCTCATTTCTCCTGCATTTCGATCCATTTTCCCTCGTTAAGTAGATCTGAGATTAGCAACAGAAAGAAAACACACCTTTTTTACACCACCTTTGCTGGAATTGGCCCAGGCAAGACAAGCACAGAAGCTGGAGTGAAGTACCTGAATTAATTTGTTATTTACTTTTCAATTTCTTTTCCTGTTAACAACTTATTTTTAAACCTTGTTCTTTCTAAGCAGGGCTACACTTTGCAGCTCTGGTCAACCCTAACTATGTATAAGCTTCAAACAAAAGAAGGCACGGGCCGGTTATTGCACGAAAAACCCTTCAACATTGTCAACAGTTCAGGCAATCCACTCCATGATACCTGGGTATATCTGCATCTATTATCTAGTGGTATCTAAGAGCAGTAGCAATTTAAAGTTGCTAAAAGGAGGTTTCTGCTGTGAAAAGGAAAAGATGAGGTGTTCTGCAGTTTCTCCAAGTCAACTCTGTGATAATAATGCTCCTTCCTATCTTTTTAACTAATGAAAAAAGAGTTAAGGCTCCAGGTTTTCATTCAATGGCGAGACTGACAGTACTCACAAGCTATTCAAAAGCCACACGTGAAAAGAAAGCCCAATAAAACATTCCTCCTCGAGAAAATCATATGTCTAAAAAATCACAGATGCTGTGACAGTGTCTTCACTTTTTATCAGGACATTTGGAAAGGTAATCACGTAGCCCAGTGCAATTTCATTTTCAACAGCAATTCCACACATTTGCAGGTTTCTGTCTGAATGCCAGAAAAGGTGACAAGGTAACAATTCTGCTTTAAATCGAGACTAACTAGGATTGAATTCAGTCTTTGGAAAGGAGGAATAATACTTTGTCTCTTCATAGTGATTTCTTGCCTCTGTTTTGCGTTCAGGATGGCAGACAATGTATTGTTATGCCATACTGGCACATACAGGGTAAAAGAAAATCTTCTCAGAATGAAAAATAGGAGAACACTATAGGATTGTACCATATTCCCCTCGCAGTTTTGTTTTGTAAAACACCTTATCAGATCCATCCATGAGATCAGTGCTGCCAACCAAGAGCACTTAAACAGCTCATGCCCCAAACCCTATTTTACATTTAGCACATTTAAACATAAATAATATGAAAATGTTGTGGAATTTCATGAATGTGTTTTTGCAGTAAAAGTTACCGTGAAACAGAACCAACAATGAAAAAACACAAGCTGCAGCTTTTCAAAGGTTAAAATCTAGCAAAGCACTGCATTGATAAAAGGGGAAACGGGAGGAGATTTCTCAGAAGGAGGATTCAGAAACAGATAAATGGTCCAGGCAATTGCAGTTTAGGGTTCAGGATGGAAAATATTGACAGTAGAGTTATAATCCCAGCACTCATTTTTTTCATGGTCTTTCTGCTATCATTAAATTTTCATTTAAGGACTACCTACCAAATCATAAATCCAGTTTAACTCTTCGAGAAAACAGATCCTGAGATCCTGTGTCTGCTTCAACAAACATTTTCACTCCAATGCATTTCCCTTTCTGTTTGCAGAAAACAGCACTCTCTTCTTGTGGGGACAGGGTTAGGCCATACGGACAGAGGCTGTTTCAAGGCCCTCACTGGAAACACTCAGTGCCCGTTTGAGATCCCCAACTTATTATCCGGGATTTGGGACCATTGAGCAGAGTATTAGACATTGATTTTTAAAAAGACAAAGACCACTACATATCAAATATATCCTTAGGGATATTCTGGAAACCAGAAACTCCAGAAGCTCATCTTGACATCAAAGGCATCTAGCTCTTGTCTATTCAGCTGTTGATGATTAACAATATAAGTATCTTGATATCAGCTTTCAAATTGCATTGACCACAGGCTCAAGTCGAGCCCTGATTGACCAAAACCCAGACATTAAGTTCAGCAGGCACACAAAGACTGCATTTGTCCTTTTTTCTTACACCGTAGGCACAAATCTATAAGAACGTGAAGTCAAAAGTTTCCAACAAGGTCATCTGACTCAGCCAAGGTAGGAGAACCTATAGACAAGCAACATCAATACATTGCACTCCCACCTGCTTTTAAAGATACTCCCAGGCACAGAAATTCTGTGGTGACAGCAGACAACTGATTCCTGTAACCCCTTGTTACCAAAATGCTTCCTGGATCCTACGTGCTATGATACAAGCTCCATGTGTCTTGTTTCCACCACTACACCATGCTCACCATTAGATCTACCTTTATAATATTTTGGCATAAACTGAAAAATCTGAATTCAGCACTTTTGTCAGTTGTCTTGTCTTTATGAATAAATATTTTAAATTGCTCCTATTTCTTCTCAAAACCAGCATTTCCTAAACTTCAGGAAAGCTGGGAAGGGGCTCTTTATCAGGGAGTGCAGGGATAGGATGAGAAGGAACAGGTTTCAGCTGAAAGAGAGAAAATTTAGATGAGATTAGGAGGAATTTTTTTCCTGTGAGGGTGGGGAGGCCCTGGCCCAGGTTGCCCAGAGCAGCGGTGGCTGCCCCATCCCTGAAGGTGTTCAAGGCCAGGTTGGATGGGGCTTGGAGGCCCCTGATCCAGTGGGAGGTGTCCCTGCCCATGGCAGGGGGTGGCACTGGATGGGCTTTGAGGCCCCTTCCAACCCAAACCATTCTATGATTATCCTTTCCATTCCAAAATACATGAAGGCCAAAATGCATCATTCAAAAATGGATCCCACTGGTCATCGTGAGGAAACAGGCTACTGGGCCCGATGGACTTTTAGTGTGACCCCATGTGGTAATTCTTACATCATCACCACCACTGAGGATTAATAGGGGAAAAAAAGAAAGAAGAAAAAAAAATATCTTTCATCATAAGGAATTGAAACTTATGGTCCAGGTTGAATTTCAAATGTTATTATACTAAAATCTAAAAAATAAAGAGTCTTTCCGCAACCATAACAGGCTCACTTGAATGCCTCAATATAATAAGAAAAAAGTAATTTTATAAATGTTTCCCCTTTTACGGATGACCTATCACAGCTCCTTAAGATGATCCTGCCTGCTTACAGAGATTAAGTTTTAAATGTTCGGGTTATTTTCTGGTTTGTTTTTTTTTTAAAAAAAAAAAAAAAAAACAAAAACAGAAGAAGCAGGAAAATGCATATTATAAACTCTCTCACTATCTAAAAAGTCCTTAGCAAAGCAATTTAGGACAACTTTTCTGATGTTCGCAAAAGCAAAGGTTTATCAAAGCAATAAAACTGCTCACAGTGCTTTCTCATTCAGAGGATGTCAACAATGCTGAATTGAAATGTGCAATAAAATTTATATTACAGCCATATTGTTCCCCCCTCATTACTTTAAAACTTATGTGTTCGAATCCAAAATGTAAACACTTCAATTGCCTTTTCTTCCCCCTTAATTGGGATTGGGATGAGTCATTGTACAGAAATCATCCACAAGCTCTGCTAGAGAAACCTCTACTCTGAATTGCTCCAAAGCAATAACAGACAATCAGAATTTCTTTCTATTTGTTCCTCCATTTCTTTCCAAAGACACTGACTATCATAATATAAACGGGGTATATAATATATAACTCACAGTTCAAAAGGGGCACAAGTAGAGCACTAGAAACCAACACCAAATCATAGAATCATAAGGTTGGAAGAGACCTCTGAGATCACCGAGTCCAACTGTATCTGTCGCCCCACTAAACCCTGTCCCTAAGAAACTCATCTACCCATTTTTTAAACCCCTCCAGGGATGGTGACTCCACTCCCTCCCTGGGCAGTTGTGCCAGTGCCTGACCACTCTCTCAGTAAAGAAATTCTTTTTAATGTCCAGTCTAAACCTCCCCTGGCACAACTTGCGGCCATTTCCTCTCGTCCTAATGTTTACAGCTCAGAGGAAAAAGAGGCGTAGAGAAAGGTTTAAGGATGCGTCTGGTTCAACCTGGTTTAAGGATGCGTCTGGTTCAACCTGGTTCAACTCAGGGAAGTTATACTATAAGAAGGCTACTCACTACAACTATTCAGTTAAATAAATAGATAAAGGAGAGAGAGAGAGAACTTTGTGAATGCTGTTAGTAAAAAGCATTTCAAACATGTACCTTAGTCACATTGTGAGAGTGGTCAGAAGCATGGCATCCAACTTTCAGACGACAAGGTAGGACAAAGATATCCAAACCGGCTCTAAACACAGATCATAGAATCACAGAATGGTTTGGGTTGGAAGGAGCCTTAAACATCATCCAGTTCCACCACCCTTCCATGGGCAGGGAAAACTTCTACAGGCAGGGACACCTCCTACTGGATCAGGGGGCTCAAAGCACCATCCTGGCCTTGAACACCTCCAGGGATGGGGCAGCTAACGCTGCTCTGGGCAACCTGGGCCAGGGCCTCCCCACCCTCACAGGGAAACATTTCTCCCTGAGATCTTACCTAAATCTCCTCTCTTTCAACTTAAAAACATTCCCATCATCCTATCTCTGCACTCCCTGATAAAGAATAAAATGTGCTACTTCCAAACAAGCTGGATCTTTGTATTCTGAAGGCAACAAAAGCAGTTGGAGGCGTTACACTTAACCGTGATGTGTTATTCTCCAACTGGAAACTCCGCCGTTCAGAGCCCGTGATCTCTGTTAGCTTCAGTTCATGCCAGGACAGGGCAACTTCCCAGCCAGAAATGTGGCACCTGAAATCCTGCCACAGGCTGGGTTTAAACTTTGGGAACTTCTGTGCACTTCTTTGCAGGGCTTTGATTCAGCAGTCTCAGTTTAAAATGCTTTGCTGATATGGGATAAACCTAAGCATGTGCCTAAGTACTTCAGAGATGTGAGAAGGCTCCATTAAAGTGCTTTAAACACTGATGTTCTTCGTACCGAAGGTGCCAGAGAGCACTTTGGGGCTGTTGTTAATAAGAAGCATTAAATACACCATCTCCAAAGGTCCTGTCAGAACTTCCCAGCTATCACAGTGCCATTTCACGTGACAGTATCCAAACAATCCTCTACCCAAATCCATTCTCATTCCCCTACTCCCGATCTGAATTTTCAATATTTTTTTTTTCCTGGAAAATAAACTTTTCCTTTTCCCAGTAAAATAAAAACTTGAAGACTTTTCCTGACAATTTTTTTGTATCTTCTCCTTTCTCCTCCCTGTTATTTAGATTGCATGAACAGCACCCTTTTGTCTTAGTCTTGCAGAGCACAAAGCAATGAAAATATAATTTAGGAATATTTTTCTACGATTTGCCAGTGTTTGGTTTTATTCTTTGTAAAAGAAAGCCTGACTGCAGCCCTAGAGTTCACAGACATTTCAACCCCCCTGCTACTTCGAGATGACTGTCATAAATGTATGTAATAATCGTCCCATACTGGTTATTCCCATCCAAATAGACATAATTAATTTAATATATATAAGAACCCCAAACAGCTGGTTAGCAATCGATGACTGTTACGGGCTAAATTTCAGTAAGCCATAGTTTTTCTTTGACTTTATGTTCCACTTTGTTTGTATTAATGCAAATCTTCCCTCTCCTCTCCATTCCGTGAAGAACAGCAGGAAGGCTGGTGGTCTTCCTCCCAAATAAACAGCAGCAACACAGAGCTTTCAGCCTGATACATAATTTTTGAGGAACACAGGGTGTGGAGAAAATGACCTAGAAAATCAGCTCCATCCTCACCAACATTTTGTAAACCATTCGTATTTCTTACATCCTCATTTCTCTTTGCACAGAAATACTTTTCAATGTCTACATTTAAGTAACAGGACATGGAAAGCCATCTTATCCATCAAGGCAAATAAACTCCAGAAGCTCATGAGTGTAAAAGCATTCTCTTAAGGGAGTCAAAGGGAGCTGCTCTGCAACATCCTTGTTCAGAGTGCAGTCTGGAAGTTTCAGCTCTTGATGTAGGAACAGCGTGGCAAAGAACTACCCGAAATTATGCATCTGCTCTTCACAAAACCAGAGAACCTTCTGCGTCTTTAAACCACTGGGACATTGAAGTGTAATCTCCAAGTCAGCTTTGGAATGGCATTGACAGGACTACTGGATGCCTCCTCTCATTCAGTGGGAAAACTAGTTTTTAAGAGGCTTTGGAGATAGAAATTCTGGTCTGTTGATGTCAATATGAGTTTTTCCATTTTGCACATGACAAGAACAGATAATGGAATTGTCCATATCACAAAACTTGGTGTCTCTGAATTATGAGCAAAACCTAGATTTAATTTTATTATCCGAGATTGAAATTTGTCTCACTTAGAAGAAAGCCTTAATGGACACTAAAAAAACACCCATTACAGCAACACAAGCAACTTTGTTATATCAGTTAAATATAATGTTTAATTAGTTTTCTAAATGCATACACTGAAAAGCCATTAGACAGCCATTAGGAGTAACATATCCATTTTCTTTTTACAATCACCTGATTTAGTTAGCCAGATTTCTAAAGTAATTCAGGCAAAGAACATTTTTTTGGCACTATTATCCCAATAAAGTTTCCAATTCTCTTTTTTGACTATGCTCACAGTAATTTTCCCTTAAGCTCTGAAGCACTGATGATCATCTTCATTTCAGCAGAATTACAGAGCATCTCTTTTAGGTAGGAATGTGCCTGATATGTTTATGGTCCCATTTCAAGATCCAGAAACCCTAAACTCTTTAGCTATTTTAATAAAGTGATCTTTAAGAAAACCACGTTTATGTTCTTGTCTGAGGAAAAAAAGAGAAAACATCTAAGAATAAGATGGGTTTAGATACCTTTTAAAAAAACTTGAGCTCCAAAAGTATGAAAATTCATCTGGCTTTTCACATCTCAGCTGATTTACTACTTTATTAACAAAAACTTCCTTAATTACCTTGCTAGTAAGGTATCGACATGCAAACTTGTGAAAAGGCTCATGATGACTTCGCCAAAACATTGAGGAAGTGGCCGACAGATCGCAGTGATGAAAGACAAGATCCCACTGTAAAAATAAAGCCTCTGAACAGATTTTATTCTACAGCTACCTACAGCTTCTCTGACGTTGTTTTTACTTGATGCATCATCACTCTAGAGATTCTGTAAAGTATTCCAGTGTATTTTCCCTACTTTGTGTCAGCTCCAGTATGGCCCAGTATGGGGTTACGTGATAGGCAATCGGTAATGAATATAACGCGCAAAGGAGAATGTTATTGGTGGTATTTCTGTAAAAACTAAGAGAGAGTGGGAGACAACAGGCGAATCTGTAGCACAGCTGTTAACGGAACTTGAATCCTGATCTAACCAAACTAATATGCAAACCTCAAATCCATCCTTCTCCTATGGCAATTGTTGTATTTATCCTTGCAATGCTTCAGTTTTGCTTTCCAAAATGTAATAGAGAGGGGTTTTTGAAAAAAAAAAAAATAATCTGGAGGATAAACAATTCTGAAGTTTCTTTTGAATAATTTGGTGAATGTTCAAGCTCTGCTTCTGCTGAACCAAACCAAACTAGACAGTAAGAGTTAAGAACAGACTCTGCACCACGCACATGCCTCAATCCTGAGCGAACCTGCTTTTAACAAGCACCTTGTTCATGTAGGGAATCACCACCTCTGTTAAGAGTCAGTTCTGCAGCGTTACTGATACAAACGCTTGTAGCCAATAAGTGCTGTCAGGCTATTTGTTACATTTCAAACCCAAAAGACAATTCCAGTCAATCACCAACTGGCACCACTCTCGGTTCTGCCAGAAAGCTGAAGGATGCCAACGTATGAATGAATAAAGCAAACCACCTCCTCACCACAGACAGTTTCTAAGTGGCCTTTAAACAAAAAGGGCCAAGATCCTATGGTATGGATTTTTTCCAACCCATAGCATATTTGTATTTGCTAGCTTGCATTATGAGGGAGCCAGAAGCCCAGGAGGAGCGGGAACTATGAGTTATTGTTTACTGTCAGTGTATCTCCATTAAACACGCAGCATGCATAAAACAGTGAAACTGTGAAATGAGGTACTGAAGAGAGAGAAAGTATTTGATTTCCTTCAAACCAGTCACCTCAGCTCAGATTCTGAGAAAAGCAGAATCAGTACTCGTCTCATTACCAGCCTGAGCAGCGGTGCCAAAAGTGCAAGTGCAGCAACAAGCGAACAAAATCCTTTCCCTCCTGATAGAGGGGAGACGGGAAGAAACGGAGATTAACAAATCACCTGTTTTCTCACCAGTTGTAACTGTTGTATCAGTAAAAAAAAAATGGGAAAAAAATTAAAAGGTGGAAAACTGCACGTGGGCGTGCAACTGACTGTGAAACCTGGAGCCATGCGTTGAAACAACACAGTCATGGAATTTTTGAACGGTTTAGGTCAGAAGGAACCTTAAAGATCATCCAGTCCCACCCCTCCTGCCATGGGCAGGGACACCTCCCACTGGATCAGGGGGCTCAAAGCCCCATCCAACCTGGCCTTGAGCACCTCCATGACTTCTCTGGGCAACCTGGGCCAGGGCCTCACTGCCCTCACAGGAAA
The DNA here is from genome assembly GCA_033558235.1 of Neomorphus geoffroyi. Taxonomy (NCBI): domain Eukaryota; kingdom Metazoa; phylum Chordata; class Aves; order Cuculiformes; family Neomorphidae; genus Neomorphus; species Neomorphus geoffroyi. Next base: position 34,822,301 of record JAUMJM010000016.1, read on the forward strand.
ACATTTCTTCTTAAGATCTCATCTAAATCTCCCTCTTTCAGCTTAAAACTGTTCCCTGCACTCCCTGATAAAAAGCCCCTCTCCAGCTTTCTTGTACCCCCCTCGAACTACTGTAAGGCTGCTCTAAGGTCTCCCCAGAGCTTTCTCACCTCTAGGCTGAACAAACTCATATAAACTGCTTATGTTAATATTATGAGAAATCTTGTCTGTTCATCAAAGACTAATGAATGAGGTTTTTAGCATTAAAATTCTGACTTTTGTAATCTTCATATTAATTTCCTTTACACTGCCTTTATGACAGTAACAAAACCCATAAATGAAGCCAAAGACCGACTCCAGCAGACTGCCTGGCAGAACTCATCAGGCCGATACTGCATATTGCTCTGAGACAAAGAGCAGGTCGGCAAGCACAGGCACCTGAAGGTCAGAAGGTACAGAAAAAACAACATTGAGAAGGAAAGGGAATTAAATATAACACAAATATGGATCCATTAGAATGAATTTTAAAACCCCTACTGCATTACTTTTTGTCAAATGAAAAATGCTGAAAGTTGTGAACTTCAGTGCAAAATTTTAGTCGTGTAGAAACTTAAACGTGAGAGATCTGGGAACAGGAGGAAAGGGAGGAGAGTCACTAAACCTAGAGGGCCACGGATGGCCCAGGCACCTTCTGGGAAATGAGCAGGAGCACTGGGATGAACCCCACAATCCATCCTGTGCGAGGGAAGGCAGTTTCCCAGTCCGCGCAGGCAAAAGCAGGTGACTAGAGTGAGGGGAAGCATCGCCACCAGCATGCTGTGAGCTGCCTGGAGAAAAGGTAGGGCATGAAATGCTGGGGCTGAGAAAACTAAAGCAGGGAAGAGCCAAAGTGTCATAATTAGTACTCTCTTTGCTACCAAGTTAGGTAGCAAAGTTTGAAGTTTCCTCATAACTCTTAGACCCTCTCGAAATAAGACACGTAAGAGCTAACAAAGTTCCTCTTCCTTTTCTCCACAGGTTCCCTTTGCCCTTGCCCTACAGCCAGGTTTAGAATCTAAACGATGTAAAACCAAAATCATGTATTGTCTGACCAGATCACTGCCAAAATGAAAGGCACATGGACAAACGTATGTCTGTGTTTAGCCTGGCTCCTTACTCAAGTCAAGGGTCCGTGCTCCACCGTTCCATCTGCTAAGCACTGTTTTGATCTAAAGATGTTAGTGATGGTACCGCACAGGTGATCTTTTATTGGAAGAATTGCATAGGTGCTCTTTTCCTAGGCAAAACATCCATTTTCTATCATGCAATACAAATATTACACAAAATATCTAAACTTTGGGGAGAAGGATGTCAGTATTTGCACAGTTGGTTTCTAAAGTCTGCCCTTGATCTGGATGCAGGAGCTGAGCCAGGACTGGCTGTAAATTGCAACCAGTCAAAAATAAAACTTTAACAGCCCAACAGCAGCATGAAAAGGTACTGTAACAATCAATCCCATACAGTGTTTAAATTAATATCAGAACTAATACATTAATCAGTAGTTTCATTTCATAGTCAATAAAATAGGGAAAAAGTTTGAATAATCCATATTCAAGAGCACATTTTAAGTAGCATCTCTATTATTTCTATGTAAAATTAAGTTTACAAAATGTGCCAAGCGTAATGCTTACAGACTTTATTCTACTCACTAAAAACAGATTATATCTTCAAAACTATCCCCGTTAATAACAAAAATTACTTTCCAGACAAGACAAACCTACCAAGACTTTCCCACAGGCACTCTTCTCTACGCTCAACTGAACAAGGTCTTTCTCTTCTATCAATGAGCTTTCAGAAATCAATCAAAACCCCACTGCTAAACAGCCACGCAGCGCAGTGCGCAAGTAAACACCCTGCAGACCTACAGCAGACAACATGTAAAACTTCTGAAAATCATGTGCATCAGTCCATAATAAAAAAACCTCCATTTCTTTTAATCAGAATTGAAGAAAGAGGCAGAAGTCTTAATTTGAGAAGTAACGTTCCTTTTATTTTTGCTGTTTCTAGGCTGCTGCGCATTAATAGCAGTGCCTGTAGGAGACTCACACGCTGCCTATGGTGCAAAAGCAGCACGGCTGCAGCCTTTCTGCTTCAGAACAAATGGCCCAGTGTGCTTTTTGAAGCTCGCCAAAACAAAAGAACCAGATCTAATCCTTTCAACGAACAGCATGCTCACCAGATTGCTTAATCCAGCTTACTTGGTAAAATGCAATCTCGTTCCAAGTTAGAGAAAACCTCTGAGTTAGCTATGAGCACATTTCAAGCTCTACAGAAGTTTTAAGTTTTCCAAATCCCCACAGTTAGATAAACCAAAGATGTACCACCAGGAGGTGAGTGCAACGGTCTCACAGATTAGTTTGGGTTAGAAGGGACCTTAAAGATCATCCAGTTCCAACCCCCTCCCATGGGCAGGGACACCTCCCACTAGACAAGCATCGCTGCATGTTAACTTTGGGTGGGAATCCTCTATGACAGGTCTTGCACAGGTGAGGGACATTCCTCCACAACACCCAGCAGGAGCACGACAGTTACCATTGAACAATCTCTGGCTCCCTAGGATGGAGCCCACTGAAGTTTCACTGCCTTCCTCCTCCTGCCAGAGGACCGCAACATCACACGTAAGGTAGCTCTGCTCCTAAACTGGAACTCTACACACGCAGGGATTTTGCTAATACCTCCAAGCCATAACGACTCATTTTACCTTTGTTGTCAAGTCAGCTTTCATTGCATAAACAGGAATTATTGTCACATCTAAACAATGTGAAACAGTGCTTCTCCAGCACCAGACACCCATACGACATGGCTAACATGCTAGACTTCTCGAAGCAACTGTGAATACAATTACCCTAAAGCGTGATCCTAAATGTATACAACCTTTTTCCCCCATGGTTTTAGTAAAAATTCAACAGAATCAAGAATTAAGCCTCACCAGCCAAAGTTGAGAGCATAAACAAAATTAATATTTGCAATTATAAGTATAAACAAATGGTATTAAAAGAAGATCTACTTGGCAGTCTATTCTACTCAAATAAATTAACTCCTATAGTATTTCTCTAAGTTACGGACAAATCCAAAAGTTAACGATTCATAGTCACACTTAACAAGTCTTTTAAACTGATTTCAAACTGCTCAGACCTGAAAGAAGGATTTAGATACCTATCTAGAGTAGGGAGAACACACAGAGACAACTCCCTTTCCCACCAGTGACTTTCAGAGTGAAATTCATATGAAGTTATATAACTGAAAGAAAAAGCAAATTACAATCCAACTAAAAGGGAAGCAATGAAGAAAAAAAACAAAGCAAAGGAGAAAGCAGCTTGGGAGTCCCAAGCACCAGATAAATTCAGTATGTACGAGATTTGGAGGCATCACAGCATGAAGAGGAGTAAGTTCATATGCCCCACTTAAAACGGAAATCACTGAAAATAATTTTCAAGCGCAAGCACGTGACTCATTTTGGCTAACAAAAACAAACAGCTCAAACTGAAGAACTTGAGTAAATTACCTTTCTCCTAATTCTGCCAAAAACATTAAGGCAAATGGATTTGCCAAAGATAAAAGCAAAGTAGGCATGATAGATCATCCATTAACAATAAAAGCATGGCTGATTCTTCCTGACACAGAAATGACTTGGGGTAGAACTTATTCTATTTTTTTAATAAGTGTCTGGGCATAGCGTACCACACATACTTCATTCCCAGGTTTGAGTACCAGTGAGTTTTTATGAAGATCAGGCCTTAACAACATACTAGGAAGAAGAATAAAAGCAACTTGAATTATTTTAGCATATTAAAGAAAAAAATGAAATCAAATCGAGGCTTTATAATCTCTGCAAGTTACAGAGAGTAGTTTAAGATGGTGTGAACTGATATTATTCATTTGAAACAATAACAAAAAGGAACAAGCTGCACATTTTAAGGAGAATCACAAGAACAGAACTAATATTGCTCTTTACTCTCTGTTCTACCAACTGGTGAACTACTGGGATGGTTTGGGGGTTGCTTGTTTTCATGAACGCATTTTTGGTGCTCGAGGTTGTACTGAGTTCTCGAGCAAACAACAACTTTGATTCCTCATGTAAACATCAGAAATGCATTGGCAAACAAAACCATATGGAAAAAAGAAGAGAGAGGTAATGCATTTTCTGTTTGCTTCAGAAACTCGGTATCTATGGATAGCAGCATCTAAGTTGCGATACAATAACTTTTTATATTTTGGCCATTTTCATTTGATGATGCAAAAAGCTCCGAGAAGGGGACAAGAGAGAATGAATAATGTTTTAGTCTAAAACTTAAAACAGGAATACACATGAAAATTCTTCCCTTTCACATCATAAATTTAAAGAACAGGGATACTCACATCTGTTCTAACTTAGCGCTTAAAAAGCAAAGAAAAAGTGTGAGGATTATTTATATCTCGCCCGTACGTTGGGAATGATTTCCGCGCCGGTGGCACGGAGCATCCAAGCCCCCCAGGTCCATACTCACCCCCGCAGAGGAGGAGAACGCCCACCGTCTGCCCCGCCGCGGGCATCTTCCCCCAGCGCCGTTCCAGGCTGTTTTCCCGCAGGATCTCAGTCGGGTTGGTCCATAGTCCGGGATGCTCCTCCGGGATGTCACTCCGGGATGGACCGTGCCGGGATGCTTCTCCGGGATGCAGCTGCGGGATGGACCACACCGGGATGCTCCTCCGGGATGCCACTCCGCCAGCTCCTTCCGTCCACCCTGTTGGGTCCCGACCCGCTGCCAGCGGGGGGAAAAACGGTCCCCGTTCTCCCCTGAGCCGTGCCGGCGCCTCCCGGGCTCTGCAGGAGAAGGAGAAGGCGAAGTCAGAGGCTCAGAACGCTCCACTCAGCCCCCCGCGCCGCCCGGGCGGCACCGCCCGGCTCGGACCAGCCCCCAGCCCCTCCTCCGGCTCCCGCAGGGAGCTGGGGGGGGATGCAGGAGGGGGGAGGAGGAGGAGGAAGAGTAGGGGAGGGAGGCAGATGAGCCGCGCAAACACGCCAGGTGCGAGACAAAGCAGGGACAGGCGCTGCGGCACCGGGATGCATCCGAGTAGCCGCCTCCCCCCCCCCCCCCCCCCCCGCCCCAAACACATTAAATATGTTGAATAATTAATCATTGGTAGAGGAGACGATTTTTGCTTGATGGTAGGAGGATGCTCGGAGAGATGAGCTCTACCTGGCAGGCAACCAAAGTAACCCGGAACGCGAGCATCCCGCGAAACGCCACTTCGAAACCGCAAGAGGGGGGAGTGGGGGAAGAAAGAATATATAGATAAAAAATCAAACCAAGCCAAAAATACGCTTTAACAACAGGTCGGGTGACAACGGCCCGAAAAAAAACCCGAGTCCTCAGCGTCAGGCAGCGGGTCCCGCACTCATCCCTCGGCTGGAGGAAAACCCAGCCCCTTGCCCTGCAACCTCGCCTCCCGAATCCTTTCAGCCCGACAGAGAAATCTGTCCTTCCCCTCGCTCCCCGGAGCTGGTGCTGCCTCGGCACAGAGGGAGATCGGGAGCCAGACACGGAGCAGCAGCTCCAGCTCTGGTCCTTCCCAGCCTTCCCCCTTCGAAACGCCCAGGGAAGAGCAAAGAGATGCGCTCGGCAGAAGGGTCCTTGGTGTCATTTCACCCGGCGAGAACAAATTAAACAGGAAATTCTCGCTCTAATCTGGTAAGGACTCTGCTTAAAATATCCAACACTGTGAGAGGCAAAATGAAAGGAATTACACAAAGAACTGATAGAAGAGCAAGACTGTTCTAACTTTTTTGTTAGGTGTCCATCAAGCATTTACATGTTTGGAAGGTCAGGGTTTGAAAAACAATGAGCCAAGTGAAAGCACCTGAAGAGGTAAAAATGAGTTTGAGATGAATGGCGCGGAGACCACCATAAATTAATTCATAGAATCATCAAATGGTTTTGGTTGGAAGGAACCTTAGAAGACATCCAGTTCCAATGCCCTGCCGTGGGCAGGGACATCTCCCACTGGATCAGGGCTACTCAGTTAGCCAAGTACAAGCACCTGAAGGGGCAATAATGAATTTGAGATGAACACTAGGACCCATCATAAATGAATTGTATTTGAAGCTGCCTGACAGATAGTTAAATTAAACTTTTGAATACTTACGTGCAGAAGAGTTTGTGGGGCTTTCACAGATGCCTGATAATAGAGGCAGCTGAGAAACATATCTGAGATGTCTCCATAAACCAAGGGAGAGGCTATAGCAAAGAAAGGAACACGTAAAACATTAACATTAAATCAATGCTTTGTGAAGAAATGCCTTACGTTAAGCTGAACTTTATCTTAAATCATATTTAAAAGCTCACACAGTATACAAATCAATATTGATGCCATCTAAAACACACCACTATCATCTGCACTGATAAATGCCAGTTTCCATCCAGGACAAAGTGACTTCTTGGAAGAATTTCAAGGACTTCCAATCTCTTCTGGCATCTCAGCAACTGAAGCCAAAGCTGTACTCTTTTGCCAACTTCAGGCTCTGCTCCAGCGCATTAAAACTGGCTTTAGATGCCATCGTGTTCGTCATACAAGGAGCAGAAGTAAGGTCACTGGAATAATTTTTTCATTTGATTTCCAGGCTTTTACATTAAGCAGATTTATACGTTTTCAGAGAATCATAGCTTACGCACAGTACACAGGGGGAAAAGATGCCAACTTGGATGAGGAAGGGACTAAATACGAGCATCTTTGATGTTCTAGCTGCTGTGATCATCCCTCTAATGTCAATGTAGTCACCATCCTTCTTGGAGCTGCAAGCCTTCAACAGGAAAAAGCGATGGTATATTGAGGAAACATAGTTCATCCAGAAAACATGGCCTACCATACGGAAGACAAAAATAACTGAACTGCATCATCTCATGAAACCCTGCAAAAGCCTATCAAAATGAGGCGTTCTGAATTTTCACTCAGAATCCAAACTTCAGGGGGGAAAAACTGAAACCCTTCCTGCCCAGTCTTATTTCCACACTCCTAAAGATGCCCAGCACAGACTGTGAAGCATCTGCCCTTGAGTTACAAGAGGAATACCAGCCTAGAACCACTTCTTCCTTTCAACAGTTAACTTCTGCTCCAATGTGCATAAAATACACATTCATGGCATTCACTGCTTTCTTTGTCTGAAGACTTTTTGCAAACTGAATAAAAACCAGTGCTAGTAAATGGGGAATAAAGAGCTAGGTGTCCTTACATCTCCAGACAAGCTCAAACTTCTCCCATCATTCTCCTAGCAAAACCACCTTGGAAATAAAGTGACCCTTTCCTGCAGGCTGGTGCAATTGTGACGCTATGGCTCATACCCCTTTCTTTTCCTCTTGCTTTGAGTCATTCATTTGGCAGAGCAGACTGAGCTATTAAATTATTGTAGATTTTCTTTTATAAAGGCACCCTGAGATGTCTCGATAGGATAATACTTCCTGAAACTGATGCTAATTGATGAGGAAGCCAAAACTGTTTCTTGGTTTCATCAGAAGACTTAGGTCATGCTCATTTAGCATGAGAGCAGAACATTTGAGGACTGTCCCACCTTTCCATGTTTTCCAAAGATTCGTAGAATTCTTGAATGGTTTGGGTTGGAAGGGACCTCAAAGCCTATCCATTTCCAGCCTGCACTGGATCAGGGTGCTCAAAGCCCCATCCAGCCTGGCCTTGAACTCCTCCAGGGATGGGGCCACCATGACTTCTCTGGGCAACCTGGGCCAGTGCCTCACAACCTCATAGGAAAACATTTCTTCCTCAGATCTGACCTAAATCTCCCCTCTTTCAGCTTAAAACCATTTCCCCTCACCCTATCCCTGCACTCCCTGATCAGGAACCCCTCCCCAGCTTTCCTGCAGCCCCTTTCAGTACTGGGAGGCTGCTCTAAGGTCTCCCCAGAGCCTTCTCTTCTCCAGGCTGAACAATCCCAACTCTCCCAACCTGTCCTCATAGCAGAGGTGCTCCAGCCCTCAAATCATCTTTGTGGCCTCCTCTGGGCTTGTTCTAACAGATCCATGTCCTCCCTATGCTGAGCACTCCAGAACAATTCTTGATCAGTTCAGGACTTACTTTTTTCCCATGCCATGGTGTTGGTTGTTATAGATCCTCAGAGTCTAAAGTGCTTTTGATGGTGTTAAAGAAGTTAAAAATCGCTTATTAACACCATTTTATGATCAAATCATCAAGTCTTTCATACAGTTACAACTAGAATGGCACTGAACATATATTCTTCCTGAGGTAGATCTGATCATAGAAGGACTGATCCAATTTTGATCCTGACAATGACAAAGAATTTATCCACGTGGCAAACGTAATTCAAGTTGTTATACGTGCTTTTACAATCCATGCACTTTATTTTCTTATCCTTCTGTCTAGTCCTTTCTTCCCCAGTTGTTACATATAGTTGACATTTAAACTGTGCAGTATCTGCACCACCTATTTATTTTTTGTCCGTTTCAGATCAGAGAAAGAGCTAAAAGCAGTGTGTTTTCCTGGAGTACTCATCCAAAAGAGCTGTGAAATAGAAACACTTGTTACCCTGAGAAAGCAGCAAACTTATACTAGGGAATGTCTCCATCACAGCATCTGGAGAAGTGAACCAAGAAGATACTTCTTTCATGTCAGGAAGAAATAAACCTTCCTTGTGGAGAAGGAATGCCACCAATTGTCCGGACCACAGGAAGTCAGCAAGGGCCAAGTGTTGTCCAATGCATAGATTTCATGGGACAAAAAAAAAAGGATTCTTGTGAAAATAGTGACAAGGGACTGACATCACCGAAGATGCTGTGCAAGGGAAAGCAGAACAGCAGATCATGAGTCTGGGCCATACCAGGAAGAACCAAAATCCTCTGGCGACATGACAAAGCTGTCCTTCCTGTGATCTGGTTGCCACAGGGACTGCCCCCATCAGACCCCTCTGCTGCTTCTTGGCAATAAGATTGTAAGTTTCTCCAACAAAGGGTAGTTTGTGTCACTGTAGATATAATATAGAGCTTTCAAAAATACATTAATCTTCAAGAATGTCTGATTTGTGACCATTGGATTGTTTCACCGAAAGCATAAACGTGACTATCAAAATCATCACGAAATCATAAATCATAGCTATCTGTTCCCTTGAGCAAAACAGACCTCAGTGTATGATGCCATGAGAAGTCAGTAATAAAACTATCTCGGGGGATTGGTTTATCCGATATTTTTACCTGCTTTACCTTATGGCTGTAGGTTTAACTGAAACACAGGATGCTGCTGCTAGAATGTTTCCATGCAGAAAAAAACAAGTTCTCCCGTAGTTGGAAACAATGGATGTTTTCATAGAATAATAGAATGGTTGGGGTTGGAAGAGACCTTAAAGATTATCCATTCCCACCCCCTGCCATGGGCAGGGACACCTCCCACTGGATCAGGGGCCTCAAGGTCACATCCAACCTGACCTTGAACACCTCCAGGGAGGGGGCAGCCCCCGCTTCTCTGGGCAACCTGGGCCACTACCTTATTGTCCTCATAGTAAAAAATTTCTTTCTAGTATCTCATCTCAGTCTCCCCTCTTCCAGCTTAAAAGCATTACCCCTTACCCTATCACTGTGCTCCATGTTGTCTTGCTCTTGTCTGGTTACTTTAGTCCCGAAACTGACAGAAAACTGCAGCTCAGTTTTAGTTTCATTGTTCTAAGGATAGTCCTGGAAGTGCTGTAAATGCTACCTATTACATCAATTAAAAGGCATATGGAGTGCGTGTTCACCGTGATGTACACTGACACTCGACTGTTGTACTTTCAGTAGCATGAGTTTCAAAAGTCAGATTCAAATCCAAATCTGCATTTTGTATATGATTGTGGACCAGTAGGATTATAGGAATGTGATGTAAACGTCTTGCTGCTACGATGTGCACTGCTCCGTGTGAGAGACCATGCGAGGTGGGAAGGTTGATGTGCACGTTGCAGTGCGTCCAACAGAGCTGCGCCAGCAGCTGCCATTCCATCGCTTCAGGAATAACCCCCAGCCAGTGTCAGGGACAGCAACAGGGTTGATGGCTCATCTTTGTCTCGTTTGCACAATGTTTTTTGCCTGGAACCATACTATAACATTATCCCAACAGTTGTAACCCACAAACGCCTTGGCATTGAGGCTCGACGTTTATTCAGTTACTCAAGAGGCATTAATTTCCCTAATTTACGGAAAGACATTAGCATGATAAATCTCTCCACATAAGTGTGAGCTGTGAAGTTCTTCTGAACTTTGAAGACTAGATTTTTCTAGCTTTTAAACAAACATTTTGAATATGCCTGGAAACCTGAACACACACAAGCACATTCACACCTTCCCCGTCAGAATTTGAATGGTAGGGGGTAGATGTTTTTCCAGAAGTTACAGTACAACTGGTTAGAGAAATATATTGAAACTGGCAGCTGATATATTAAAACCAGCTAACAAAGTATAAAGCATCGTTTGTTGACACTTGTCCAAGACTGTTTCCAGTAAATAACACACTACTGCGATCATAATGATGAAAAGGTAATTTTTATCCTGGTTTCTTAGAGTTTGGTATCAAATAGAATAGCCCACCTGAGAGATGTGAAAGTTCATACAGAATGTGCAGCCCAGGTTACGATCAAGGCAGTTTTCTTGCTCACCACCTGGCTGAAGAACCTCTACCGAAACCTGGGCGAGCTGAATGTGTTAGAGAACCATAGAATGATTTGGGTCGGAAGGGACTTTAAAATTCATCCAGTTCCACCCCCTGCCATGGGCAGGAACATCTAGGACTGGATAAAGGTGCTCAAAGCCCCATCCAACCTGGCCTTGAACACCTCCAGGGATGGGGCAGCCACCACTGCTCTGGGCAACCTGGGCCAGGACCTCCCCATCCTCAAGGTAAAAATTTTTTTCCTAGTATGTCATCTAAATCTCCCATCTTTCAGCTTAAAAGCATTCCTCTTTGTTCTGTCTCTACTCTCCCTGATAAAAAGCCCTCCCCAGCTTTCCTGTAGCCCCCTTTAAGTGCTGGAAGACTGCTATACCATGTTTTACAACTCACCAAAATAATTTCTGAAGTATGTAGATGATCCTAAAAAATATTGCGTTACCAACCCTAATAAAAATATTACCAGTCAGATAAATCTGTGATACTTTTTAAATGCCCACTTAATATTTGTGAACTTCAGTTTTCATTTTATTTCCTCCTAAAATAGTACACTTGGCTGCAGAGAACTTGACCACAGCATACTCTAGAGGTTTCAAGCCTGAAAAGCAAATCTAAGGAGTTTCACTTATGATAATTTTTATAACAACTAATAATGTAGAGAAAGCAACTTAAAATATACAAATGGTTGGGGTTCAATTTGAAATGTAGTTAAATTGGATTGACAAAATTCTTTCTTCCCTGAGTGCTATAAAATGTCATTTTCTTTAAGTTCGACAACTAAGCTCTGAAGTCTTTTCAGCTTTACTTTTGCCAACACTGCTCCTGGGAAGAGGCTTCACTCTGTTTGCATGGACATCTCTGCGTGAGTGAGCTAAGAGAGATTTTCCAGCCATGCTGCTCTTCCTGCAAGCCACAATAAGGTTTGACACATGGGGTTCTACCAGAGTCAGCAGCCTTCAGTCCTTACAGGAAACCATGGTGGGAACCAGGTGTTTGGAAAAGCACAGTAGCTGTTGACTCACCACCTTACAGAGTTCCCATGCAATCAAACAGAATCCATGACAGAGCTTCTACTGAGCCTAGGACCAAGGGTGCTAGGCAGGAACTCTCATACGGTTGTGTCTTGCAGAGGAAGCCAGAAGCAGCAGAAGTGCCCAAGCCTGCTGTCCCAGTGTGTGATCTAGAACTAAAGTTTAGCGAAAAGCAGAGCTCATCTTCTGTGTCTTGTTTGTCGCACAGCAGCTTTATGCTAACAGTAGGTAAAGTCCTCACTTGCTGTAAACTTTCATAGGTTCAGAACAGAGCTGCCATAACACGTATTACTGGGGGATTCGCCCCAATACCATCAGGGAAAACAGGGACCTGGCAGTTTTCAGTGTCCTGCATCATCAGATCAAATTCTGCCAGGGAGGAGGTGACAAAATTGTGACTCATTATTCCGTTATGAACATAAGCGTGAAGGCACACTAAAGTTAATGAAGAGAAGATCACATTCAATGGAATAACAATTAATTTTGTAACTATAGGAATTAGTATAAAAGTATCAAATTCAGGACTTACAAGGGACTTCACCTCTAAGTTAACCTGTATTGGGTTAAATGATCCACAGTGTGATTTACTTTCAGCACCATATGTTACTAAATTGTAATCATTGGAAACCAGGAAATATGGTCCTAGGCTAATTCAAGAGATCTGGATTAATACTAAAATGTATCTTTAAATATACGGTATCGTGGTCATAAAAGAGAGCACTCAGATAGTCAGGTCACACATCATCATTTGCGCCACGGTTTATAGAGGCACGTTTTCCCCTCCATTCTATCGATCTAACAGGATGTGTTTTTCTATTACACATGCACACAGTCTCTACATTTAAAGAACATTACATTAAAAATGAAATCAAAAGCTTGCCTGTGAGGAAATGTGAGAAGGGAGATTGCCCCATACATTTTTTATTTGTTCACTAATACGCTCTCTAAGTCTCATTCAGGAACAGCTAGAAGTCAGTGTCAGAACTAGGGCCGAACCTTGTGTATTCCTGGGGTTCATCACAAAGTTTTAACCTCAAAATAACACACCTGTGACTAACAGAGGACTCTACTTTGTTCTTCCTGCGTACTGAGTAAGGTCAGAGTCCTGTAAATGAAAGAATACATAATTACATATATTCTAGCAAATCCTCTGCACAATGAAGGTGAACTCTGATTGCAAAGTTGGATTTTGTTCCTATTTTGAGTGCTTAATGCTATAACACTGTCCTTGAATGTAAGCTTTTCCAGCATGTCATCTCCTAAAATCTTTTTAAAAATCAAAATCTCGCAATTGCATCATATGGAGCCACACTGAGTGCTGCATAAGTTACTTCAAGAGTTTAAATGGCCAAACCCAACCATTTCAAAGGACAATAGCAGTATTTTGGACCAGTTACTGTAGGGTAGACAGGATGAGGCCCTGGCATAGGTTGCCCAGAGAAGTCATAGATGCCCCGCGCTTGGGGGTGTTCAAGGCCAGGTTGGATGGGGCTTTGAGTCCCCTGATCCAGTGGGAGGTGTCTCTGCCCATGGCAGGGGGGTGGAACTGGACAGTTTTTGGTCCCTTCCAACCCAAACCATTCTGTGATTCTATCAAGACTTGTTAGTATGACCTGTTTTTCCTTATAAACAAACCCCAAAACAACAACCATAAAAAGAACAAAAAAGTGCCGTGATTCATGCCTGCCCCTCAGCTTTGGAATGCGATCGTAACTTGAGCTGAAAAAGGAACAGAAATTTCTCCAAATCATCATGACCAATAAAAGTAGAAACGAATGCGAAGTCATGGACAACCCAGTAGAGACTCACCCTGAGACAAGAAGTCCCTGACCCTATAAAATTCTGCACAGCCCTAAGGCCCTGTAGAGTGGAGAACATATTATGGACAAACGGACCACTCTGGGATTTGAGCAGAAAGTCTTCAGAAAGTGCTGAGTGTGCAAATTCCTTTAGTTAGAGACTTAACGCACAGGCAGATGTGGGCTGATTTCCAAGGACATGGGAAAAAAACAGTCCTCCGTTCCCTTAGGTCCCTGTTCAAAATGCAGGGTCATGACGGGTTTTCAAAGTATACAGTGAAAGAGCATTTCCTACCACTTCTTTGAGAAAAGACACACTTACCTATATAAAAGTACAAAATGCTGTAGCAGTTGTCTTTTGGGCAGAGGAGACAAGGTTTCTGTTGTGGTTATCCCATATCTATCTACAGTTTCTCCAATACAACAGCAACAACACGAGATGACTTTAAAATGCAATACATACATGATAAAAATATTGTAAAATTACCAGTATTTTTGGTCTTTGTGTGGCAAGTCAAATCACCAAGGACAGTTTCATATTTATTTTTCCAGTTCTCAGATAGGAGAAAGTATTTCTGGTTTAGTGAAATTATGCCTAACTTTACGCACACACAGAGAAATAATATAAGCCCTTAGAAGTTCATTCTACTATTCCTTTGTGTCTTGACTTCCATGAACTTCAAGAGTAGGAATCAGAGCCCAGGGGAGAAAGACAAGAGGAACTTTAAGTGCCTGAAGCAGATAACCAAAAGTAGGTTACCATCATATTTTTAATTTATGCGTATTACGAGACGAGATGACAGTCATATACACATCTCCCATTATCAACGCCTGGGCATTTTATCTTCTAAGTTAGCACAGTCGCTTCACCTACTTAAAGTCTGTTTCTATTTGTTTGGATCATCCTGTGTTTTAGCTCAGGGAAATCTGCCTTGCTTGGAATTTCTCTGAAGCAGCATATATGAAAGAAATTGTTTCTCGTTTCTACCTCCCAGCTATGTGGTAACACAGAGCAATTCAACACAGCTGTTTCAGCTCCATTAGCAGGTACAGCAACATTTAACTAAAATTAAGAGCTCAGTCAATACAAGCGAGGCCACCCAAGTGTTTCATGTGGGACAATAGTTATGAGCAGGCACACCACTCATTATCTGGAAGAGGAAATTTCGGAATATTGGCTGTTGTCCCTTAGACTCTGACGAACAAGTTCATGAGATACAGTCAGAAATGATCTTTTTTCCCCTTACTCCACTGAAACAGTGCCGAGTGAACACCTGGGAGAAACTGGTTTGACTGATCCACGTAAACAGAAATCAGCTAAATCAATGCCCTATCAACTTGTAATTAACGTTTTCCCAGCTCCAATATTTCTAAGCTAAACCAGTCCTCTTCACACTTCCCATAACACAACTAGGCACAGGTGGTCTCTTCACCAATAAATCAGCAGTTGAAGGAGTAACAAAATATGTACAACTAAGGCACAGACAGGACAAATGATTGTGATCGGAAGCGAAACCATGCAGTGAACCTAAGAAGTCAATTCAGAGAGTCTTGACATGTTACATCAACAGGTACTGTGGAAGTGCTCCCGTGGGTGAGGTGCTTTTTCCTTAATCTTTTTGTGTTGGTTCCTCAGTAAATGCTTTGGATAAGGCATCTCTGAATGAAAAGGATGTCTGGTTTATGAAAAAGCTGCAATACCTTTAACTACTGATAACGGAGACTGTAAGAAATCAAATTCTAGAGCTGTAGGAATGTTAACATACAAGATGCTGGCTTCTGCAGCCATGGAATGTAGTTCCCTGTCACACTGGTTCTCCTGAAGGTGCCCCAGGTTGTAGGGGGGCCATTGAAGCTGCCTGAACTGACAAGGACTCCCTGCATAATACGATTTGACCCCCTGTATAATAACAACTATTTATATATTATTTTGAGGTGATTTTAATTGCACCACTGGCCACAATCTCGGTTCTGTCGGGAAAATATTGTAGAGGTGTTGTATTTGCTTTTTTCCAAGGGGTGCTATATGTCTACATTGAAAGATGCTTAATGTCAAATGAAATTAAACAAATTTTATATTGATGACATACAAAAAAGTGCCTGCCTGTAATAAAGCTTACATATTTTTCTATGGCACTTGCCAGAAAACACAGAAAAGCACTGGCTAAGTGCACCTGAGACTGGTCTGACAGAGTCTTCTAACCAGCTAGATGGGAAACTACCTTTGATGAATCTACTTTTGCTGTTTTGTACAGCTAATATCAGTAATTCTTAAGGAGATCCCACAAGCAGAAGGACCTGAAATGAAGCATTTTGCAATGAAGAGCAATGATAAACACTAAGCTGATAGTCCTCAAAACCCACCATCTAAGAGGCTCGTAGGAGAGTGTCAGAATCATAAGACATTTTCAGGAAAGGGACATAGATTAAGGCTCTTTAACCTTGTTAACTTTAGTAGGGAAACACTGGTTGTCACATCTGCTGACATTTTGTTCAGCAGAAAACTGAAAACAAGAATGCCTGCTCTGTCAGAGATAATTTCCAGGTAACTAAGGACTTGATGAAATTTAAATAGAAAATGACAAGAGATTCTAGCCCAAACCGACTGGAACCACACTATCAGAGCGTGAAGTTTATAGTGTTCAGTGCTGATGAGTTTCTGTTTAATAGATGGTTCTAAACTATTAAACAAAACCCCAAATTACAACCCAGAAATCATCTTAAAAGACCTATTGCCTTCAGCATCTTCCATTTTGGATTTCAAGGCTTAAATGTCACCTAACACTATCCCACAGATCCTGAACTTGGAGCCTTGCTCTAGAACATGAATCAAATTATTTGCTAGAAGTTTTCATACAGTTATTTAGCTGTGCACATTCATTATGAATCCAATCCAGTATTTCTAAATATATCCTGAAAAGCCATTGTACCCGGGTCAGCAACATGTCTATCCTTTCAACTTCCTATGATTACTCATGAGACAATGCCTGAAAATAGTTTTCCCTCCAGACTGAAAATAAGTTTCTATTGAATATTGCCATAAGAAACCTGCAGTGACTTCATGGAGATGATTCAGAGCTTAGCTTAGCCAGGTTGACTTAATGTCGCTACAAAATCCTACACGCGTAGGAATTCTAAATATCCCCACTATGTGATCACACTAAAAATTTGTCCTCTGAACGTTTCTGCTTCCAGCTTCCTCCATGAACTTTGAGATACTCTTTCTGCTTTTCTACACCTTGTTGGACTTCTCTATACAATTCCTCTCTCTGCTATGCGAGCCTTCTGCTAACAACTGTTCAGGTACCACAGACTAAGGCCAACAGGAGGCACAGGGAAGGGACCTGACCTAAGGGCAGGCATCGTTGCGTAATGGAGCAGTGAGTGCCATCCAGCAGGACAGCATCAGGAAACACAAGCTCAGTCCTTGTCGACGTCCTTCCCAACAGCCAACTTCCTAGCACCAATGAATGTCAGGATTGATTCAAGGCTCACCGGGATCAGCTTCCTGATGAAGTTAGGGTCCCACAGCCAAGTGTTCTCTTAGACCTTTGTGCTGCATGGCTGCAGACCAGCTCCAAGTCACAGAGCAGTGCTAACAGAACCCACAAGAGTGGCCTTGTCACTCCAAGCTGCTCAGCTACCCTGGAAAAGTAGTTCTGCTACTGCTCCTAAGTCGGTACGAATTGGCGAGCAGCTCACATATGGCTCACATCAGCCTGCAGTCTACACAGTCAACATCTAAAGCTGACTCCAGGTGTTGGAGCCTGCAGTGCTTGGGGTAGGAGGGATAAGCGAGCTTAGATGCAAAGGGAACAGTCAGGAAATTTCTTTCCCAAGCAGCATGTTTCACCTGTTCGAATGTTTATCGCCCGGCACAGCATGGAGTCCTTGACTCCAGAGCTAAGAGCAGGAGGGCTTCATTGGCTGCACTGGGCTTCAGGGAATGAACCCAGTGAGATTGTCAGCAGCCAGTTGAGACTCGGAGCCTGGCCAAGGAAGCTGTGTTGCCTCTTCACCGTGTGAGCGGACATGCTCTGAAATACTGGATCTGGCAGTGACAGTTTTCCCTTTTGCACATCATCTGCTTCACTGCTCTTGCATAAGGCTGATCTAAAGCTTAGCAAATACTTGTAGCTGGAAATATTACACACACAAAGTAATTACAGTAATATTCTTCATTTGCAGACAGCGGTTCATTCATCAGCCACCCAAAATAGCTGAACGGCTCGAGAAACTACAGCTAACAACAGGCATTTAAACCACCAGGTAGCAAAGAAAAGAGCTACTGTGCTTTAGCAGGACTGGAGTATTTATTATTTACATAGTTGCTGTGGCAGAACCATTACTGCTTCCTATCTAGATGACAGAAAAAGAGCTCACTACAAGTCTTAGAACAATATCTTTTGCTTTTGTTGCTACTATGTGAAAAAGCTTACAATTTATCTTTCTGTAATACAAATACAATATTACTTTTAGTGTTGCATGAGCATTAACCGCATGCTCTCTGCTCCCAGAATTCTATTTCCTGTCTCCGAAGGGATTCAGTGGAAAGCACATTTATTTACTGTTAGAGACGACCAAGGTGGGCTGCAATACTGTGTGAGCTGCCCAAAGCCAGAAGCACAGCTGGGAACAGAGCTCAGAGTCAGTATCTACAGACCTGTTCAGTGGACCAGGTATACAGGAGACAAAAGAAAGTTTCACCTGACTGCTGGAAGCTTGTGTGGAGCTCCAGGTAAGTTTGCTGTTTGCATTATTCTCTGTGACTTACAGTCCTCACAAAGCACCCACGACTTGACATGGTTGAAAATCAGTTACCAGGCTGCCTCATCTTTAGGCAGCTGAATTTTTTCTTCCTAAGCCTCCATTCCTTGAACATTATAAAGATGTAATTCATGCTAATCCTGCAGGGGTTGGTCAGATTGCTAGGCCTGTGGATGAACTGACAATAGTCTTCGGAGCACTTCGATCACACTACTGGGTTACTGTTCTGGGTTGCTAGTCTCATAAAACGCATACCTCAAGAAGGAAACGAGTAAACGTGAACGTTTTCTTACTTAAGAGAAAGAGCCTGTATGCTCAGTGACAGACTCAGGAGCATAAAATAAAAAGATGTTCAGTGCTAGAACTGTATAAGCCACTGAGATGAAGAAAAATCAGGCTGAATCCTTACCCATGTGCCAGGAAAAACTGCTTCACTTACCTAACGTACTTAGATTCTGTTTAACTCAAGGCTCACACTTTAAAGCCTAGCGTCCAAAAGTGCTACACCCCTACGCGTAGCACAGCTCAGTCCATTCCCTCTGGAAGACTTAACAGCTTACTTTCTAAGTGCGCATTTGGATTGCTACTATTAATGGCAGCTTAACCGCTCCATGCAAGATGGGTTGTTGATCTTTCAGTACTTCCAGGCAGCCTGCAAACTCGTTTCTGGGATATATATAACGTATTTGCCACTCCGTAGATACCAGCAAAAGATATAATGACATACATGTGTGGAGAATCAGGATCTCTTGAGCCAAGTCCGTGTCATCACTTGTTTGTTGTGATGGGCGATGCTGGCTGCAGCATAGCCTGACATAGATTTATGATGAGCAAATTCACATGCACATAACTATGCACGGTACCACAGTTTGCCTCTTCAAAGCAGAGAGAGCGTTTGTGTGTGTATATATATAACTGAGTGTGTTGAGGTGCTAAGAAAACTGTAAATAAGCGTTAGGTTTAGTAAACAGCAGCGTATCTACAGATGATGATGCAATCACTGTTATTACAGAGCATAGAAGTGTTATAATATTAAACCCTCTCTCTTTCATCATTAAAAAACTGTTGATTTTTCGGCAAATAGCACTGAATTCCACAGAAATATGCGGACCTTCATAACTATTTCACAGAGCCTCCAAATAATTTTTATCAGACCAACACTGATCAACAGTACCTTTAATATCTTATTCCCTGATAGATGTCAGTATTCCTTCCCCTCTTCACCCTTTTACTCCTTCATGCCATGAGAAATTATAGAAACCCTCTGCATTTTGATAATAAAGCCTTTAGTGCAAATGAAAAATCACCTCATAATAAAGCAAGTGTTAGGCAGATCAAAAAAAAAATCAGTTCATCAGTGAGGATTTTTATTGGTCAATCGTGTAACTAATTAAAACTATTGATTGAAAACAGACAACACTGCAACAAAGTTATCTTACTCCTAACCCAGCGAAACGATCTGCCTGCTGCACACATAGATAGTATGGGATGACCTGCTTACAGATAAGTCTGCAACTGCTGACCAATCTATTTCTCCTTAGTGGCAGTATTTCCCCAGCTCAGCAGTTCTGACAGATCACAGCTTTGAGTCGGAGACATTTGTGAACCATCTCTTTGTTAGTCACAAACAGCAAAGTGCACATCGATAAATCATACCCTTTGTCTCCTGCTTTTCCCTCCCCCATGCAGTTGCTGCTTTTTCTTGTCAAACCAACCCAGACTGAACACTCCTGAATCATCTCTATTAACTGGTAAGAAATTCTCAGGAACAGACCCTATGTAATAGAAAATGACCTCAAATAATTAACATTTTTGAAGTGGTTTTTATCTGAATTTTGTCCAAGGTATATAAATCACCATTCATCTTTCCTCTTCCTGGCAGTGCACTTAGACATAGCAAGTCTTAAAATGATGACATCACCGTCCCATGATCCTTCATTATAAGTAATTAAAGCAGTAATATGCCTTTTTCTCCTGCTCTGGTCATCAAGCAGATTTGCTCATATGAAATCTCAGGCACAGTGCACCTGAGGTGAATCAAGGGAGCACAGGACTCAATGTTTTTGGTGAACTGCTGGTACTTTGGTGTGAATTTATTGCTGCTGAGAGACTGGTGCATGTTAACATGCAGGGCAACTAAATTCTGCTATTAATCCACGAGACAAGCACTGCAGAGGCAATATTAGATTTCTTACCCACGTACAGCATCAAGGCTTTGACAAGGAAGGAAGGAAGGATTTAGTTTAGTCTGTGCCTCTTCAGATTTTGGCCTTTCTCATAAACACACTGGCAAAGCTATCAACATTAATGTCTGGATAATGTGTTCAGTGACAGGGACAGTACCCAACAGGAACTCTGTTAAGACACTCAGATTCCTTTCAGCAAAGACTAATGATGATGAAAACATTCTTATGCTGCTCAAAAAGCTTTGGTCTACAATCAGTACTCCAGAACACCTATTCAATAGCAGAATACCCAGCTAACAATGTTGGCATTACAGGTTTTAAATCTGTTATTGCATGAATCCCAGGTTATTATTTTTCCTCATTACAAAGTCTCAAAATATGCACTACTGTTTTCTACTTCTAAAATTATGATGCATTTGTCTTCCATGGGCAATTGCAACACAATGCATCACATTATGTTTTCATTCACATCCCACTTGGGGATCTCATTTATGTATTTTTCTTTAACAGCAGCTCCAAAATATGATCTGGTTTGGGGGACTTCTTGAAAAGCCTCATTTCAGCCTTAGTTGCTTCCATATATACAACAGTTTATAGACCCACTGCCATAGCCATATTCATACTATAGACTGGTCTGTGTGTCTGTTTTCTGTCCCATTTTGGATTTCACTATCCCGGCACATTCAATGCTGTTCGTGCTACTGATTTTAGTTAGGTGGCTATTGTGGTTAGTCAAAAATTTCTTCCAACTTGCTGAAAAAGCAAAGATTTAGATGAGATCTTAGGAAATGTTTTGCTGTGAGGGTAGGGAGGCCCTGGCCCAGGTTGCCCAGAGCAGCGGTGGCTGCCCCATCCCTGGAGGTGTTCAAAGTCAGGTTGGATGGGGCTTGGAGCCCCCTGACCCAGTGGGAGGTGTCCCTGCCCATGGCAGGGGGTGGCACTGGATGGTCTTTTCCAACCCAAACCATTCTATGATTCTGTGACATTTGTAATAAGCATGGTAGGCACGTAAGAAAAAAAGGCATCTGGGAAAGAGCACTACTGTCAAAGAACAGTTCTTTATATGTTGTTTTGCTTGTGACAAACAAATCCTGGATTACAACTAATATATATATATATTTTTCTCCTGCCATTTACTGGATTAAATGATGCTCAGAATCCAAGAAATCTTGGAGAACTGGCTATTCAGAACCTGATCAACTAGAATAACATCTTGATTTCTTTGGTTGAGTTGATTCAAGCTACCTGCATACCTGCTCCATGCTCACTTTTATCTTTCAAGCCTATCTCCTGCTTCCACCCATCCCGAACCCAGAGGATGCCAGTACACCCCACCCGTGTCAAAACCTGCCCAAACACCAGACCTTAGAGCTCAGCATATAAAAGAGGAGAAGCCTTGCCAAAGCTAAATGTCAGTTAGAATTTACCTTGCATGACTCAGTATAAATCTTCATTTTAACCTTCTCTGCAGCTGGGCAAAGCAAATAAAGGTGAACCTGAGAATACTGGCGGGATCCAGAGGCTATGGTCATGGTTCTGTAGATAGAATCACACTTTGGCAAGGTCCATGATATTTTTTTTAGGAAAACCTGCTCCTTTTCATCTGGAAACAGATTAAAGAAAGAAAGAAAAGCAATGAAGAATAAACAGCAGAAACCATTTTATATTGTGAAAAATTATGAGACACCTACTGACTTTCTCATCAGTCTTTTTAGATAGGTAATGCATGATTTCTTCCACGCTCATTTTTCTACAAAGGTTACACAGTCTATCCCCCATTCCAGATAAAGATCAGACATGACTGTCATTCCTGACTAATATTTGTCTAAATATTTCTTTAAAAAATGGAAATTCCAGAGCCTGGATAGGCTTTCTGTTCCAGTGTTTTATATCCTCAATATTAGAGGACAGAAAGTGGTTTTCCCTATGCCAAATGTATGTTTTCCTTGCTGCAATTTAAGCTGTCTTTCTTTAACAACTGTATTACCTATCTGCAGCGGACAAGAAGTCTTTGTGTCTACATTCCATTGATTAGGAGAGCTGTCACTATTTTGACCTCATTTTGCAAGTAAACAAACCAGTGAAAAATTGGTTTCGGTATTTTAAAAGTAGAGAGAGAAGCGTTATAAGAGCAAGCAAACAAACCAACTCGACAGCCTGTTTTCATATTCAAAAAACAACAAACATAAACCAACAACACACAACTCCTCTCCCCTCCTGCCCCCCAAACCCTCCTTGAAATAAGCATAGGAATAATATTATCTGGAGAGATAATATGTTGTATCTAATTTAGGATTCAAGATACAATAATAGGATCTTTTAAGAGCAGGTATTATTAGTCACCCTTCAATCTTGTCATTCAGTATTCAGGAAAATATATTTCCATAGATAATTGTATTTCACCACTACCTGCAAGAAAAGGCTGGCTAAAGGGCTTTTTGTGTTTCTGACCAACAAGATTGACTTTTTGCCCTAATAAAAAAATATCTTTTCTTTCCTCCTATCATTATCATCTCTTAATGAGTCCAAAACAATGGGTTGCTGAATTAGTTAATTCTTTTATTTATCTATTTACCAAGCAACATTTTTCATTAAAAAAATTTGAACTGCAGGCCTTAAAGGGTGGTCATGTCAATAAGATTAATATGTAATGCATATTCAGGTGTGTACTAAAGCTTATAGACAATATTTAGAAGATATACATTTCCTAATTATAATTCCAAGCCATTTTCTCTCTGGGTGAAGAATATTGCTAAAAAAAGGGTTTATATTTCTCTGTTTGAATGAACATTCAGTTACAATTCTGATTTATTGGTTCAGACTGCTGACATTTCCGTGGTCTTTTATTAAAGACCTGATTAACCTGCAGAAAGAGCACGATGTTTGTACAAAGCTTATGTCCTCTAAGCTGACTTCACACCCGCATATTGCCTTCTGCTAGGGGAACACCAGTAATATCAGCATTCCCTATCATATGACAACCCCTTCAAAGGACTGACCCCTCTGTCAACACAGCCTGATTTGTATTGCCAGGAACCAGAATAAGAGAAACACCAGTGTTAGCCAGAGCCTTTCACGAGCTGCAGCGCTGGGCTCTGGTCTCCCTTATCCACATTGTTGCCCACTGGGCCAGCATGCTGTTGCCATAATGATCTGCTTTCTTGCAGTAGGTTTTCTATTTCTAGACAAAAGTGGTGCCTTAAAGTAAGCAAAGCTCTAGCGTGTGACTGTCTGAGATGTGCTGAGGATAGTGTTCTTCCCAAGCTGACCACTCTTCCCCTGTTTTAGGTGTCTTTGGAAGTCAAAGCAGTGCCACATGAACACAAGGTAAACAGATACAACCAAGAGAATTTATCTGCATTTTGAGGTAAGGTGTTGGAAAGATCTTATATCAAATTAGAAAACCCTCAGTGGTTCTTAAGTGTTTGATGAAACCAAATCCTTTACAGCCTCGGTATCCATTTTCCTTTTAGCTGATGGCTCAGGTTATGACACTCATAAACAAGGGCATAATGTAACCAACAGTTCCTCTTTTGTCTAAGCCAAGTGTCCAACAATTAGAGATTCTAAATTCAAAGGGTATTTATTAATGTTACACAGTAACTTGAGGTCCACAGTTGAAATGTAAAATTGGCACTGGGTTATAAAATACGAGATATGACCTTACCAAAGTCGTTGTCGACTAATTTAAGATATGACATGGTTGACACCAAAGGGAAATAAAGTAATCATGAGAGGATGAGATGGGCAGAAAGGAGCCAGAGTTATGTAAGTACTGAGTCAAGGACAATTACAAACCTGAACTGATTAAGCTTTCTCTGAACAACGTCTTTTCAATTTATTGATCTATTTTGCACAGGCTAAACCACCACAAATAACTCGTCATTTTAAAAAATGGTCACAGTCAGGAGTTTCATTTTTTTGGGCTGGCCGCATGCTGTTTGCCTTTCACTTGTGTATGATGCTTGTATTTATTTCCCAACTTTTTATTTTCTAGAAAAATAAAGCTGACTACATACTCGGTTCCAAAGAAAAAATGTCAAACATATAATAAACATATATATTATGCAAATATTATATAATAAATGTATAATTAATGATAATATATACCTAGGTTTATGTTCTTCTCAATGCTTCCTTGTACACACACAAGATTTAATATTCAGCAATACAGCCAGGTATTCAAGGAAGGCATAGACTTGCATTCCTTGTGCAAGAATCTCTGCTGGATGCGATATTGTTTGTCTCTGCAAAAATCTCTGTGAACATCTGACATATATGATAGGAATATAAACACGAAATTCTGCTTGTATATCCACACCTCCCCTTTAAGGTACATTGCAAATTCATGCTTCAGTAAACTCCAGCTCTTTTTTGACTCAGATAAATCGATGTTACGCCTCTACTCTTGCCACATATCTCTGGGTTCCACTAAAGGGCCTGGCAAACCCACACAGCAAAGACTCCACGTGACAGAAACATGAGACTTGCAGGGCGAGAGGAGATATTTCTGTCGCTGTGTAGATTTCCTCTTCAAGCTCCTGTTGTTGCCTTTTCTTTCCTCCGTGTCTGTTAGAACCTCAGCTCAGCGTTAGCTGTCCCAGGAGGCAGGAGACAGTGTTTTCCAGCCAGCAAGGTACATATTGACAATCGAACCCCCGCAGCGTCCTGGGTGTGAAGGTTATACACACTGAAAATAGCCAGGTAGAAGGAGAAGGTTTGTCTCTCGGGATTAATGGGATAATAACCCATATTGCCACGCAATTGTTTAAGGATTAGTGAGTGCTGGAGTAGTTGGGGGACAGGTTTTTAAAGGTATTGTAAGAGTTCATCTTCCAGTGTATCCAGACACCCGAAAACATTTCAAAAACGGGATCCTAGTTCTTTAAGGGTGTGCAATACCCCCCAGAAAATTAGTGGAAATCACGTCTCATTTTTTTAAAGCGTGGCCCTTGAAAATGCTAGATGTAATATATACCAGATATTAAACCAGAACTAAACCTGATCTTAGGCAAAAGGACACTTGTCTGTCTTCTTCTGTTTTGAGTAACATCTGTATCAGATTAGCAATTATAGCCCATACAATGACCTTTTTAAAATTCATTT
Source organism: Neomorphus geoffroyi (assembly GCA_033558235.1). NCBI lineage: Eukaryota > Metazoa > Chordata > Aves > Cuculiformes > Neomorphidae > Neomorphus > Neomorphus geoffroyi. The sequence goes on from JAUMJM010000016.1 coordinate 34,847,846, forward strand.
TTAACATTTTGTTTTATGTAAGTGGGAGAAAACTTTGGCCCAGGTGCTGTCTTTAAAGGAGTGCATTTGTACTACAGAAGGGAGGAAGATGGTAAGGAAGCACCCACAAGGCCATAGTTCTTATTAAAAAGAAAATAGAGCATCTGTGTTGTTTAAAAGGTGTAAAAATCTCTTTAGGGTACCAAAAGCAAGTTCTTTTCACAGAGAATTAATCTTAAAGAAACAGCTGGATGTAAGGCTAAGGCATCGTGGTACCTTGATAGATATGAAATCTGGGTTAAAAAATAAATAATAAATAAATAATAAATTAGAAAGATAAATAACAAAGAGTTTAATGGAGTTGATTACTGAAAAGGTTTTTGTTTTTACTACAAAGAGAATGTGTGCTCCTAGTTCTGACTGGCAAAGCAGAGAAACAGCAGAGCACCTATCACTGATGTCTGGAATATGGCAGAACATTTTTGTGGCATTTTGAAAAGGCTTTTCATACCCAGCTGGTGTTAAGTGATACCAAACACAAAACCTTTCGGACTTTAATCGTTGTAGCAAAGGAGAGAAGAGTTGAAAGGATTTAATACCTAACTCTTAATTTAGTTTCTCTCTGTTCTAAGGATGCAGGGAAATGGCTGTTTCAATTTAATAACTTTTCCATTTTGAAATTCTGCCTCTCAGAGCAACAAAACAACAGCGTTCTTCTGCTCAGTCACAAAATGAGACTTCAAGAAATGCAATAGCAATCTTGGAGGGGGAATATTAAAGCCACCTTCTTCTCTGTACAGCCAGAGCTGCAGTCAAACGTGCATGAGTTCTGCTGACAGTGCCTTCACGCTGGCTCCAAGTGACAGCGAGCGAAATAATGTAAGAAATATCTGTAGGCCTGTCATGTGCTAATTTTCTTTTGATAATGTGAACTGTTAATCCTAACCCAGGTAAAGAGAAGAAAAGAAATTGGGTTCTTATCTTAAAGAGTCCACATTGGCCAGATGAACACTCCAAGGTCATCCTGTATTGCTATAAACAAAATAAACCTATGTGGGCTCTATTATGCTGCTAAAATCCCATCTGGCTGACAACATTTCCACCAAACACAACCAATTTATTTTTGTTTCAAGCTTTAATTAAGTATTATAGATTGAAGTGAAGTAATTAATAACTTTAAAGTACACTGACCCACAGAGAGCCAGTACCTCAATCAGGTGAGGCCTAGGGAAAGGAAATGCATGAAATAAAATAAAGCAATTTGTTCCCCTCAGTCTCTCCCAGTAAATCAAAGAAAGGAATTTTTATATTAATTGGCAGTGAGTCTATGTCTGGTCTGACTGCTGACATGGTTAGCCATAATAATAAAAAACATTTCTGTGGGAAGTGAAAATGCAGTTTGAATGTTAATAATGCCTTCATTTTCTGTCCTGATTGATTGGTTTGAATAAAATTCAAGCAGCAATGGCCCTGCCCCAATTGCTTATCTCGGGGAAAATCACAGAAATCTAGTAACATATGAGTTAGTAGCACATATAATTGACTGTCTATGATGGGAGTTCCATTTCAGAAATGGTTCTTGAAAAAACATAATGGTGATTATGTGGGAAATCGTTGCAGAACAAACTTCAAATTCTGAACATTTTTCCCTTCCACACTGCTTACATTTATCACAGACAGAATTTGCTTAGCGAACACAGTATGGGAAAAGGCTATTCAGTGCAATCTGGAAAGTAAAATTAAAATTACTTGCCCTATGTCCTAAAAAATGTGAAGTATCCAGACCACATTTTAAAAGAATAAACATATATATATATTCTGACTCTTTCTCTTAAACCATCAAAACCTCAAACGAGTAAGCATAATTTAGTCGAATCTCTCCAAAATCTGACTCAGCTTGCTGATATGTGCAAAAGTCAATATTGATGAGCCAAGTCTCTGTATTGGAGTGGCATTTCGTTACAAAACTTTGAGCACCACATCTTTCAAATACATTTAACCCATTTATATATCCACTTTCTAAACAGCTGAGGAGCTATCCCATTATTAAAAGCAGTCTTTTTAATCTTCTGACACTTTAAACCCCAATTTCAATGTTTTCTTAATATGTTAAATGTGAATGACTGCTCCTCATGAAGTTCAGAGCATTAAGCTCATGCTTATAGATTTGTTAGAGGCCTCGTAGGTCATTTGAGTTCTTATTAATATGGAATAAAAAGAACTTAACATCATCCATAACCCACTAATTATTCCTCTTACAGTACCTGAGTCATTGTTTCCACATAACAAATGTTTTCAAACACTGAAGCCTAATAGGAAAAATAAATCATTGGGTATTTGTTGTTTATTCTTCCCTGTAGGAAGAAATAGGTCTTCAAAATATAACTGCATCTGACACAGCTGTGCCCAGTAGGTTTGGAAAGAGGAGTTGAGCATGTAAAGTCTGGAAATATCCATTTCCTAGTCAAAAGCAAAGTAGATGCCCAAAAAAGACAGCATTCATACCTTAAAACTATGAAAATCAACCACTTTGCTCTTCGTATAGGATTAAGTAATACTGTACACACAAACATCATAGATGAAAAATATGAAAGAAAAAAATCTTTAGAAAAATCTGAAATTTAAAATGCATGCAGCAAATTGCAGGTGAAGCCCCACTTCCCATATGGGAAAACAGGAATTAAAAGAGAAGTGAACCTTGTTTGTGAAAGACATCAAAACTGACAGATGATTTAAATTTCTCTTTGCTGAAACTGCTCCTGGAAATCAGATTTTCAAATGTTTTGCCCTGTCCCTCTCTTGGGGCTGAGCATCAACAGGGCGCTGCTATGTACTGCTGAATTGAATGGAGTGTTGAATTATGACCTACTGCAGGAACAGCACATTTGGCATCACAACTTCATAAATATCGAATTTATATATCTGAACAAATATGCAATTAAGTGGAGCTTTTTCAAATGTGTCCAGAGGAGATTTTAGAATAAATAAAAATGCTGAGTGATTTATCTCTGACTTCCCTTGGAAACCATACACCTTATTTTTTAAGTGGTTCACGTTAATAAGCATTTCTAATACATCAAAGAACAGCCTTTTTGCTTATTTGGATGGATATTGGGGTATATTAGACAAGGAACAAGGGTCTATTCACAGAGCAGCTATTCTCCAGTAAGCTAAACTCTTCTGGGAACAAGCGTAGGGTCCTCATTGCTGAGCAACTCCTACATAATTCCTTCCCTTCAGCAACAGAGTCATGATTTAGTTCCAGCGTCCTCCCCAAGATAAATGAAAGGCTGACCACTCTGCCAGTTTTTCAGATCAACATCACATAGCATTAATCTCAGAAGGACAGAAAAGAAACAAATCACTGTAATCAAAGAGGGCAGAGATGTGACAAACAACAAAAAAAAGCCACATCAGATTGAGAACGGAGGATGCTGGTAACCCACCACAGTTTACAGGGAATATTTAGATTTACTTTTCCCAGTGCAGGAGAGAAAAGCATAGAAATCAATCAAAGGAATGTCTTATCGCATCAGTGTTGAGAAGATCAGCAAAATCCATGGATCTGGATCTTCCAGGGCATTTACCAGAGCACTGCTGTCGTTCAGCAGATTTGTTGTCTTCACACTTGCTAAGGAGTTGTCCCTGGAGCTGAATGCTTCAACTTTAGGAAGAGATACATGGTTAGCTTTAACCTGTGCCGTTAACAAAGATCCGTCAAGCTCTCTCATCTGCAGGCAAGCATAAATACCGAAATTTAGGCAGCTACCTGAAAACCTTGGGGGGCCAAGCGTCAAAGGCTTGGGGGTGCCAGGGCAGGGAAAGAGCAATAACCCACCTAACTACGTACATGCAGTCCAAAAGAAGCGGGGCAGCAGCTACAAGGACCTGAGGAGTTTTCTGATAGCAATTTCTAACAAGTAGTTTGGGGCCAGTAGTTATTTTAATAACAGTTTTGACTGAGCCAGGCCGGAGAGCATCCAGCATTGTGTTCCTCTTTGGTATATATATGAACAGGCAGGAAAAACTCAGTGAGACAATTACCGGATGCTCCCCAAAAATAAGAAATCAGAAGTGGTGGACTGTTAAATCTTCCAGTCACAGTCATGAGGTCAGCGATCACTTGAAGCTCTTCAAAGGATTGCTCAAGATCTTCCTAGGAGGCAAACTTCCCAGCAAAGCTAGAATTTTCACAGGAGCATTTGTCTTTTACATCTGGATTTGCTATTTCGGCCCCCAGTCAGCGCTTGGAAAGTCCAAAGGCCAGTGCACTGCCACTACTCCATTTCAGAAAGCAGAATAAATAGCCAGGTATGCAATGAATTATTTTCTTGAGGCATAAAGAGTGGGGCTTAAAACCCTCGCAGCTCACCACATCCTTTCTTTAGTATAACAAATAACTTATTCATGCCTTCACCACTCATAAGTGTAATGCAGTTATCCAGGACATGTGCCAATATAATCCCTATAGCGCACTCTTGAGAAACTATGATGCACAAGCTCTTTCAAATCTTTTACATTGAAATATTATCGTGGGCAAAACGTTTCTTTGTATACAGATACTTAAATTCTACACAATTTAAAAAAACCAAAATCTATTATTCTCTTGATAAATCTTGTGGAAATGAAGCCTTTCACAACAGGTTTTGTGTTGGTAGAAGTTTGCACTTCATATAAACAGGCCACATCAATTCCGTGCCTTTTACTCTGAAGCAGTTACTGCTAGGAATTGGTTTGCAAAGTATCTGAACGCAGTGAGTAACTCCAGCAGGCTCTTGTCAACATGCATTAGCACCTTTTACTGCTGTGTTTATAAGGGCATTTTTCCTCTCTCTCTCCACAGCATTTGTATTGAAGTTCATTGTTCTACAAGTTGTATTGATGTTGCCGTGCAAAGTTCAGGCTTAGCAAAGCTGCTTATCTGCATACTGCAAGGCTCTAAGTAGCTGCCTATTGATTTTTGCTTCTCCTTTAAACCCATTGTGACTTCTTCTCATATTTTTCGTAAATACCCGGTGTAAAGGACTGAAAGAAAGTACACAGACACAGTTTTTCAAAGGAACTCATAAAGTCTCAAGACTAGTTAACTCTACATCAAGAGAAGTGCATTTCCTTGTGTTTCACGAAGAATATAAAAGAAATTCAATATCTTCAATGAAATCCCCTTTATTCACTAAAGAAATAAAAATTCAGGACTTTGTGAATTAATATATCACATTCTAATCAATATCACATAAAAATAGTTGATTTTCCACACACACACATTTAAGGAAATTCTACAAGTACAGTAGCCTTACCACCATTTCTGGACATAAGCATTTTAAAAGGCACATATTAGAACCATTCAATTATGAAGACAGACAGCAGTACTTTTAAAGCAAGACCTTCCTAGCAAGCCATTTAAGATATATTACTCCTAGATGCCCAGAGTCTTGTCATATATCTTCAGCATGGATGATATGTCTGCAAAAATGCTGTAGTTTCATGACAATTTCTCAAACTCTATTCATGGGTTTAATAATTTCCCCGTTTTTAAAAGATATCAGCTCTTTTGGCTTTCAGAGCCCTGTCATTTTATTAAAAAGTTAATTTTTAAAAATGGCAGCATGCCTCCTAACAGACAGAAATCTTTAGAATTATGCTTTCTTTAATGCTCACCTCAATACTGATTAAAAAGACATGAACATTCAGACAGGTGAACTTCAGCTTTTATGGCTTCTGATAATTCTATAGATGGGCAGTTCTCCAACAGATAACATTAACCTGCTGTCTTCTTTCGGGTATGAGCCAGCTGCTCCTGATTTGATACCTTACAGTACATTTATTACCTCCTGCTAGAGTAGGCACCTTTTTACATTATGAAGATATGTGTTGTGTTTAGTAACTTTCTGAAAGCTTTTAATTTGCCTGCTTTTTTTTGTGTTGGTAGACAGATAAATCACCAAAATTCTAATCTTAAGTAGCACAAAGTGATTGCTCTGTCCAAGACCAGAGCAGTGGTAAACATGATCACCATTTTTTTCCATGATAATAGTATGGTTTGGGTTGGAAAGGACATTAAATCTCATCCAGTTCCAACTCCCCTGCCATGGGCAGGGACACCTCCCACTGAATCGGGGGGCTCCAAGCCCCATCCAACCTGGCCTTGAACACCTCCAGGGATGGGGCAGCCACCAGTGCTCTGGGCAACCTGGGCCAGGTCCTGCCCACCCTCACAGCAAAACATTTCTTCGTAAAATCTCGTATCAACCTCCCCTCTTTCAGCTCAAAACCCTTCTCCCTCATCCTGTCCCTGTGCTCCCTGATCAAGAGCCCCTCCCCAGCTTTCCTGGAGCCCCCTTTGGTTAGTAGGCAAAGCTCAGGTCCTTATTCTGGTGACTGCACCGTTCAGTTGTGACTTGTCTTTTGGCCAGTTTCTCAGTTTCATGCATGTTTTTGAAAAAGAACTGTACAAATTGTAATGAAATCCAAAGCTGCTGACAGGTTTTATTACAAAACCTACATTTGGGCCCTTTAAAAACTTTCTCTGTGATCCCAGGCTGAGTAACTGAAAGCAGATTTATGATTTCACATGGAAATGATGCTGAACTCAGAGGGTTTGTATCATTTAATGTGAAACCAGGCAAATCTTAGCAATTTTGGATGCCTTTTGTTCTGTACTCTTCCAAAAGGTCAAACATGAAACTCAAAGGAAGGCCAAGGAAAGTAAGGAGAGACAAAAGACTGCATGAATCTCTGGAAACAAAGTGATATTTTTGCCTTCTTTGAAAAACAAGTAGAAGGATTTACCCAGCTGGAGTACTCAAGAGTTGCCAGCACTATGTAGTTTGCAATTCTGCTCTTGATTTTAGTTAGAGGGTATTTTTGCATATGGTCTCCAATTCATCTTCTTCAAATGACCAAAACAGCCCCTGCAAGCTTCTGTTATCAGAATGTGATGCACAGATTGCTTTTGCTTACATGCACTGTGCTTACAGCCTAGGCAAGTGCACAGAAAAACATTACTATTTCAGGTGGCTACAGAGCATTAAAGTATTATTTTTCTCAGAGAAGACGATGGCCTCTTCACCACTGATATATAACCAGCCTTGGAATTAAAAGGCATGATACAGGAGATGAGATTTTTTTTTGAGGGCGGAAAGAAAACAGAGTGATCTCACAGTGCAAAGGCAAACTCTGAAGGGAAAGCTATGGGGCATAAAATGCAGGAGGAGTAGGAAGAAAACCATAAACCATGAGGCAGGGAAACTCTAGGAGTAGAAAAAGGAGTCTAATGTGGGTGGTGAGGATGATCACAAATGGTGATTTTAAAGAGAGAAGTACTGCTAGGCAAGGCAAGGTACAGGGTTCAAACAGTGATCCACAAGAAGCTCGTCTTCAATATGTGCTTTGAAGGAAGCTGAAGTTGCACAGTATATATGCATCACGTCATTTACCTCAACTTAGAAGATCTTACTGTGACCAAAGTCTTAATCTGCCACCTAAAATTAGATGCTAGCTTTTATGAATAAGCAGTGGTTTCAAATTTTTTCTGACTCTAAGTAATATTCACTGCAATGACTCTAGATATTTTTCTTAGCTATGTATGTGTCTAGTCTTCGGCTGGAATAGCTACACTAATATTCCATTTTTAAGTGGAAGCCAATTGCTTTCTCTCTCTCTTCCTTTCCCATCAAACAGCAAGTAATGAACCCTACAGAGTAATCTTTGAAGGTGTTTTTTCTCTATAAGCTCCTTCAGTGGTTTAGTGTAAAATAATTTAGAGTCTGCAAATGTGTCTAACAAAGAACATTTTGATTTGTCCACAAAAGTTTTCATGATAATTTTGAATTGCTTAAGTAAAGATAAATAAATCCATTTTTTAAGCCTCTTCTCTCTGCTGCTGGCTAGGGGCAATAATATATTTCCCGTCATTCCTTCATTAACCAGATCATGTCCAGTTTGATGAAGATATCTCAGATGACAACTATTGCTGTTGGTAAAAGCACATTAAATGATAAAGCAATACAAATATAACGTTTGTTAAGTACTAAAGAATAGTATTTAGGCTGTTTTAAAAGGTCGATTTGTTAGACTTTTGATGGATTTGTTTGATTTCCGTGAATTGCTCAATCTCACAGGTTCATAACATGTTTCTCTAGCTAAAAAGTGGATTTGAAAGTCAAACACTCCAAGTCTGACAGGAGGGTATAATTCTTTGTTAGCTTCTTAGTAATGCTGAGAGAAACCATATGGAGATCAGACTTCTGATTCAGAAGCATTTCATTTTCACTTCCTAGCAAACCACACTTTGGTCTGGAAGCGATGTGGCTGGTGCTTGGTTTTGACTTTAGCATTAGCAGGGAGAAGAAAAGAACAAAAAAAAACAAACTCAAAAAAGACTAAACACAGCCCTGAAAGGATCTGCCAAACGTGATACAATCATACAAATCTAGCCCCCGTTCAACACTAGTAAATATAATTTCTGGCTACATATATTTTCTAGTCTATTCCCCATAACTATCAATTCACGCTCATGCTGCTTTGGAATTAAAAACACTTACCAGAAAGACTTTTTGTACAAGATTGAACACTGGACTTTGCATGCACGCAGCCTGGGCAGCCAAAAAATAATCCCCTTCGGGAGAAGAACTAGGACAGGGGTCCCTGACAAGTGACAACTAATGTAGAAATTACAGAAAATGGAGGGTGAGAGAAGGCATCGGCATCTGTAGCAAGCAGTAGGTGTTCTTATTGACTGGATAATCAAAAGGTGAATTGCTCGATAAGAACAGCAGTTAATCTATACAGCAGTGATGTGGTTCTGTTGCAACATGACTGTTACAAAAACTCTTTTAAAGGGAGAAAGTTTATTAAGTCAGATAGAAAAAGTAGGCTGATGTGAAAAGCAAATCTAACTCGATTGTGGCACAGATATGGCCATTTAGCTGTAGACATTAGTAAAAAATATTTAGAAATCAATATTTTTACACAAATAGATCTTCTGTGATCTTAGTTCGTGATTCTGTACTACTGAACACTTTATGCTGGTTTTTCCCTCTCACCACTGCCTTTTGATTCTGAAGTTAATAAACTTCCAAAAAGTCTAAGTGGGTCTATACCTCAATAACATTCTGAGTTTCTGATTACCGAGGTCTCTTTTGAAGTTATGATATAAATTCTACACTTTATTGGCTCATTATTTTTTTCCAAACTACCACGTGATGACTCCTTTTATGATTATCTAAGACATTAAATTATTTGGGTTTGCTTCAATTTGATATTTTGAATCCTGCCTGGAATTCTGGGGTCACAGTCATTCTAGCACTGTGGAAGCAAGCCTAGTCTCTGTAATAACATTTTTCCCTTTGTGCTGATATTATCTGATATTGTGAAATCAACAGCTGACAGTACAAAACACTAACACTTTTCAGATGAAGCACATATATTTTTAACAGAGCTTTTGTTTTACAACTTTTCTACTAGAGAAAAACCTTTGATTTCTGTGGTCTCACTCTATAGAAAGAAGCTGTATTTTTAGTAAATATTCATATATGGGAAAATAAGACCACAAAATACAATTCAGAAGACTGAATGTTTTCCGGGATTATGAAAAACACAGTAAGACAAATGAAAATGAAACACAGAAAATATTTCTACTATCTCTGGCTTCATAAAGCCTAGTCCATTATTCGGGGGCACATTAAGATGCTCAGACCAGTTCTATGTACACAGTACAGTAAATATTCAGCCCTTTTTAACTGCTTGCATTCTCTCTTACACAGAAAATAATTGTTTTTATTTCCTCATAAATGAGAATCACCAAATTCTTATGGATCATAACTGCAGCATGATCAATACTACAAAGTACTGTTATAAATGTAGATATTTTACGTTGACTTAGTTAAATTATCCTTGGCCTTTTACTGGGATTTACTCAGCATAACCCTTGCCCTGTTTTAAGCAAACACTGGAGAAACATAAAGAGAAAATAAACCTGAATTGTCAGAGTTCCATCCACTCAGAAAAAAGGGATAATTAAACATCTCTCTGTTGTTCTTTCTCACACATACACAAATATATATATGTATATCAGAATATATTCAATTTGGAATACTTCTGATTTATAAACTTACCTATTACACAGAATTATTTATATTGGGCCTCTAAGATTATTGAGTCCAGCCATAAACCTTGAATTGCCAAGTCTACTACTAAACCGTGTCCCTAAGCAGCACATCCACACATTTTTCTGAACACCTCCAGGGATGGTGGCTCACCCATTGCCCTGGGCAGTCGTTCACAACCCTTTCAGTGAAGTAATATTTCCTAATACCCAATCTAAACCTCCCCTGGCACAGCCTGAGGCCGTTTCGTCCCATCACTATTTACTTGGGAGAAGAGACTGACCCCTGCCTCACTGCAGCCTCCTTTCAGGGAGCTCTAGAGAGCAATAAGGTCACCCCTTAACCTCCTCCATACTAAACAGCCCCAGATCCCTCAGCTGCTCCCCATAACACTTGTGCTCCAGACCCTCCCTGTCCTTCTTGTAGTGAGAGGTCCAAAATTCAGCACAGGATATGAGGTGTGGCCTCACCAGTGCCGAGTACAGGGGGACGATTCCTTCACTGCTCCTGCTGGCCTGGATCAGGCCCTCCTTGGCCACCTAGGCCACTGCTGGCTCACGTTCAGCCTGTAGCGTCGTGTGGGCTTGTTGCAACACAAGCTTGGGACCTGGCACTAAGCCTTGTTGAATCTCATACAATGGTCCTCAGCCCACAGAGCCGAGCCTGCCCAGGTCTCTCTGCAGAGCCTTCCTGCCCTCCAGCAGATCAACATTCCCACCCAATGTGGCGTTTTCTGCAAACTTCCTGAGGGTGCACATGATCTCCCCCTTCATTTAATATGAATTTTCTAAGTACAGGAATCAAGACTTGCTATGTCTGCATGGAGCTACTGCCAAAACCCATGCCCTAATGTTTCTGTTTCTGCATTATATATCAGCATAATATAAATTTACTGCTATTATTGAAACCATCCCCAGGAAAGAGTCCCTTGTTTTTGCAACCACGATACCAAATCACAATACAAGATTTTGGCACCCATGGACTTTGTGGTTCCACGTAAGCAAAATAAAAGATGGTAGTCTTTCGAGATCATATCCAAGAAGGGTGTTTAAGAAGCACATTCTTAAAATTGTTAACACCACAAATGTTTGACCACAGATGCATCCACACTTCTAAATGAAACATTGTGCAGATTCAAGAGCCACTAGGGATGCATCAGTGTGAAAGATAATTTTTTTCAAGAGAATACAGGGCTGGTTTAACTGTGGCAACATAACACAGGACTGAAGCTGCCAGCTCTGCTCTGTGGCAGTGCTGTTAGTTAGCAGCTTTAGGTCTGATCAGCTAAACCAAACTCTCTCTTGGCTGCAGCTTGAAAAGAACAAGGGAGGACACAGTGAGGGAGAGGACACTTAAAATAAATCTTTGCTGCTGCGGTGGCTGAGGAAAGAGTTACACCACTTTATCACATACCCTTTGTACAATGTTAAATCTAAATTAATTAAATAAATCAGTTGATGAAATCACCCAATAAATGTGACAGCACATCATAATTCACTGCAGCTGCAAGAGCAGGGAGCAGATGGAAGACGCTGGATTTTTCTTTGAGCTCAAGTGCCATTTTGCTGATTCCATTCTATTTCTTTTAAGATTACTACAAGCGCGTGTGTACGAAGGGCCCGATTCTGCAGCTGCTTCTTGCACAGTACATCACTGTCAGGAAACTTTCCATGAAAACAAAGCAGCTGCAAAACTGTACCTTTCCCATTTCACTCATTCACAGGAAGAAAATCCTGGCTGCTATTACAGTGGTAGAAGTGAGAACCAAAGTCGGCTTTAAGTTGAATTGTAGCCCATTAGCAAGAGAAATAATTCTCCCCCTTGCCCTCTCATTGTGCACTGTACATTAAACAGAGTCCTTTTAATAAGGCTAATTGTTTCCTCTGAAGTTCAAGCCTCAGTACCAACAAGCAATAAGCATTTGGCTCATCGCAGGCAGCGTCTCAAACAGAACTACAAGCTTGAGGCTAGCTAGACCTCCAACTTCTTGACTCACCTTTGCACCACGCAAAACAAACAAGGAAGAAGGAAAAACATTAAATAAAAAGGATTTTGGATAGTTAATATGTCCCAAATGAAAACAGAAGTGACTAGGAAATTGTTTTAGGAACAAGTTGTAGCTGTGCGTAAAGGTGGAGCTGCCAGCTGTGCTCCCAGGAGCGTGCTGGCCACCTCAGCCTGGAGCCCACACAAGTGGATTTACAGCACACGGAGCTGCGTGCTGCTCACAGAGGTTCTGGCACCTTCCTGGAAACTGCCACAGCTCCTTTGCTCCCCACTTTATTCTTTAAATCATGATGCAATGAATGAGAGGGTGACAGGCAACTCTTGGTCTCTAGTTTGATCTTCATGTCCCCAGGGAAACAATTACACAGTACAGACAATGCGTGTTGTCCTCATGAGGATGGTCCTGATGTCCTCATGCATGCTGCGCCCTGGCCTGTGGAGGGACAGTCATGCTGAAGTGTCAAACAAGGTCGATTTGCAGCAACTTGTAGTCTCACCCAAGTGTGCCAAAGACAACACAATCCTTCCATACACTTCGCTGGATTTGCATTTATGGTTTTTGTAAGATCTCCCTGAAAAATTTCACCAGGCTCTGATTAGCAAAGCTAATCTCCAAAACATGAATCAGGTGGGAAAGGAAGACCAGGGAATCTGGAAAATGCCTGTACCTATGTACCAGTCTGCCAAATAGGAATGATTCCCCAGTACAGACTGAGGCCACTAGAAGGTTGGGACTCATATCCCTTTCTTGCTTAAATGAGGATTAGCAGTGGTAATAGATTACACATTCTCATGAGTACCTGCCCAAACACTAACTACTAAAGACAATAAAAGACAGAGAAATTCATCCTGTTTTACTGAGAGCACTGCTGGATGGTGGCAGTGGTATGCACGGACAGAGCACAAGCTGCAGGGGGAGAGATGGGCATTTCTTTTTCCACGGAAGTGCCTGGACCTGGAAGCTATCACAGTGCCTCCCATTTTCCCAGTCTGCATCTTCACTAGATGAAAACATGCAAACCCCCATAAAAACATAGAAACATGCAAAGAGAGGTAATGCATCCATCCTGAGGTGAGGGCTAATTGTGATCAGAGTCAATCTTCCATTGTAGGTTTCCTGAAGCCAGAATAATAGGATAGGGTCAGTACAGAGCTGAGAAAAATACATAGATTCATAGAGTGGTTTGGGTTGGAAGGGACCTTCAAGCCCATCCAGTTCCAACCACCCTGCCATGGGCAGGGACACCTCCCACTGGATCAGGGTGCCCAAGGACTCATCCAACCTGGCCTTGAACACCTCCAGGGATGGGGCAGGCACAAAGGTTACTCTGCTTTCAAACTTGGCTTTGGAAGCTTAAGGATTCTGTACACTACTGCACCTGCCACTCACTAGCTCATCATTTTTTCTTCCTACTTTATTTGTTAGGCATATTTGAAAGCTTAGACTTTCAAAAGTCTAAAACAAACCCTTAAGGTCTTAAAGATCAAGAGTGAATTTTAATTGACACTAACACTACGACCTCAGAACTACAAACCACAGATCCAGAACATTTGCTTTAATGTTAATTTTCAGATCTCATAAACTTACTGGATAATTGCAGCCTATTTATGGTGGAAATTGAATTGTTATTTCATTTCTCTTTAACCCTAGTAGTAGCCTATTTGTCAAGATCATAGTAGATTAAAGAGAAAGCGAAACTGCTTAACAAAACCATCTGTTACACGGTCTAGATAAAAGACCTCAATGATTGCTTCTATAAAAGACTTCTAATCTTTATCAGTTTCAGAAAAATACAATTCAGGTTTTCCTTTCCAGTCTTGTTTTCTTTTTCTTTTTACAGAGGGTGAAGACTAATGATGATATTTCTTTGCATTAACATCCTGAAAATAAGAAGGATTTGCAATTTAAACTACCTTGAGAACTGGGAGGATAAATTCTCTTTATTGTGTTTCAATGGCAATTTTGTCCAAGAGTAGTAGGTGACATGAGATCTTGCCCTCTAATCCTTTTTAGTTGCTTATCCTGTCATTGTGCCAGATGCCAGGATAAGCAACCAGGTCTTTATTTTACAAGAGTATTGAAAAACATAACAAGTGAACTGATAAGTCCCGTGCACAACTTTTGTTCCAGACCTATCCTCCTACTCTAGTGTAGAAAGTCTTTATAGTAGGCTTATTTCATGATCCACAGTGTTGATTGCTTATTTTTTTAAATACCTCATCCAACAGTTTCAAATTAAGCAAAGAACACTGTACCTGATTTGAGAACTCTCTTAATATGATGAGTAGCTAGAAGTATCTCTCTCAGCCTATTTATATGAACTCTAAGATTCACACGATCAGCTTCACCTCTTTCTCACCTATTGTTGCTAGAAATGCTAACTATCTTATTAACATTACATACGTTTGCTCTTTATCATGACAGGAAAACAACACGGTCATATTTACAGCAAGAGTCACAGCTGTGGGTGTCCCTTACAAAATGAAATTAGTTTTGATTTTGTGTCATGACAATGTTCATTAAAGACCTGTACTCTAAAAGGGCGAGATCAGACAGATCCATGAATCACTGCAACAACAAAAAATGAGTATCTCAGTGACTGTCCACACGCCTCTCTCCTCTATGTGACTTCTCACATATATTAGATGCTCTTCATGTCAAACTGCTGGAATTTGACTCTCTCTGTCCTTCAAGGAGGAAACCCATGGAATACAAGAATAGTACAATACATAGATATCTTATATCATCAACAAAGGCTTGAAAGACCCTGTTGACCACCTGAGATGCTGGAGTGCGTCCAGAGGAGAGTGACAAGGATGGTGAAGGGGCTGGAGCACAAGCCCTGTGAGGAGCGACTGAGGGAGCTGGGGTTGTTTAGCCTGGAGAAGAGGAGGCTCAGGGGAGACCTTATTGCTCTCTACAATTGCCTGAAAGGAGGTTGTAGTCAGGCAGGGCTTGGTCTCTTCTCTCAGGTGACCAGTGACAGAACAAGAGGACACGGTCTCAAGCTTCACCAGGGGAGGTTTAGGCTCAACATTAGGAAGAAGTTCTTACTGAGAGGGTGATTGGCCATTGGAATGTGCTGCCCGGGGAGGTGGTAGAGTCACCGTCCCTGGAGGTGTTTAAGGAGAGATTGGATGAGGCTCTTAGTGCCATGGTGTAATTGACAAGTAGGAGTAGGTGTAGGTGTTGGGTCATAGGTTGGACTCGATGATCTCAAAGGTCTTTTCCAACCTTATGATACTCTGATATTGTGATAATATGATAAAACCTAAAATAAAAAGTAACAAAACCTGCACATGATTTCTATGTCTTCCCATTTTTTTTTAATTCAAGGTAGAAATAATTCTACTATCAGTAATCAGCTCACTCTGAGAAAGCCCTTAGCTGAATTTGCAACACAAGCTTATTTTATTTTGGAAAAAACATACCAAAGTTTTCTGAGAAGCCTCAATCTGAAAATAAAGTCAGCCAAGTTATAAGATACTTAAGGCAAGGAGTAGTTTTGTTCTGCATCTGAAAAATGTCTGATAAATTCTTGGAAAATGAATAAATAATAAAAATTAATATGGTTTCTTGACTTCTTAAGCAAAATTGGGACATTTTAAAATCCAGGCAAATCTACTTATCTATATGATGCTGCAATAGCAAAAATTATATCATTTATAAAGAGCAGAAACTGCCATGTGAACCAGCAGCACTGGAAACACTGAGATAGTAGGAAACCTCATCTTTTTAGGAGCATTGAAGACTACAGGCTGGAGGTTCCCCCCAAAAGTTTTTTAGTTGAGTATAAAAAAGTTAGAAAATAAAGTTTAAATAAAATAAGGATGTCCTTTGGTGCCTGGTGGATTTTATACTGAGATTATAATTGCACTAAATATCTTTAGATTTGGAAGCAGAACCTTTCTCCCTCCCTGTGTAAAAGAGTATGAATACACCTGGTACATGAGGTGAGGAAACTTTCCTCACCAAAGGCTCTCTCTCGTTTTTTAAATTTTATCTCTATTAGACTAAAGAGTGCACTAGTTGAGTGAATGAATATATTTAAATAACATCTTCCTCATATTTTGCTTTTTTTCATTTTAAAAAGTAAGTTTCATAATCTTAACAAAACAGCAATATTTGATTTTCAGGGCAAACTTTAGACACAAACTGGATTGATCCAATCCTTGAGAAACTGGTTTTAACATGCCCTGGCTAAGCATTAAGGGGAACATGAGACATTAGGTCACAATTTTCTAGATTCTTCTGGTTAATTACTTTGCAACTGAGAATATGGAATATTTACAGGACTAACAGGTTTTGATTGCTCTCAGCAATCAAAAGTAGGGAAAGTTGTAAGACTGAGTAGGAAAAACCACCTGAGCTTCTGATTTGATTCATTTTTATTTCTTACCAAAATAACCTTACAGATCATGGGTTTCCTTTTATATCAGGGAACTCTTCAAACCATCAGGTACGTTAGAACTCTAGTTTGTTTTTCATTATCCCACACACGTGGGAAGTCTTTAACCATGCGTAATTCTTCACTCTGTGTAAAAGTTAACAGGAAAAATCTGCTCTCTCTTTAATGAGGTTCATAGAAAATATTTAATTTTAAATATCCTGTGTAATTACCATTAGTGACACTAAACATGTAGTTAGCTGTTACATTTTCCTTAAGACAGACACCACTAAATAGTGGTTTGTGAGATGCGTGTACATACCTATATATATATAGGAACACCTACTTCTCAAATTACATACAACTTAAAAAGGAAAACTTATGGTTAAGATTCATTATTTGAATTTTATGCTGAAAAAGAGCAAAAATGCTGAACTTTGTATGATGAAACGCTTTTGTAGAAGGCTGGCACTTAGGCCTAAAGATACTCTCCCAAACTTGAAGAGGATTGCAGACATAAAAGTACAGTCAGTGTCCGATCAGCCATCGTTCCTCCTCCATAGGCAGAGAGGGGTAATATTCCACTTTCTGAACAGTTAATGTTCACTTCATACTTAATAAGAGAAAAGCTTCATGGAAGAGGTAATTGCTACTGGTCGGTAGGAGCGGATGGACTAAAGAAGGCAGTTGTGCTGAATACGCCTTATTTCATGTATTCTTTTGGCAAATGAAATAGAAAAAGCAGTTCAGAGGGTGAGAAACTACTTCAGGTAGGTGTGCTGCAGGTTTTCAGAGCCACTAGGAAACTGCTGGTAGGAAACATAGTACTGGTGCAATAATAACCCCTCCAAATAAGGAAAGAATTACAGAAGAGGAATATATGACAATCTCTGGGGTTGTTTTATATACAGGGTAATCAGAAAGAAGTTCACCAAAGTCAGCTGATATTTATAAGCATAATATGAAAGTAAACGGGAAGACCATTACTTCTCCTAAGGATGTAGTTACATGTTCATTTATTTTGGTGACAATGCATGTTAAATAGGTCTTGGCACTACTTCTTGGCCAGCCAAGTGTTTATTTCTAGCATCCAGAACTATGATGTCAAATACTTGGCCTCTGAAAAACGGTTATGTTAGCCACTACATATGTATATATGCTCACACATAACTATGCAACGTGAAAGAGAAACTGGTCTACTAAACTGATTCTAAAGAAAAACTACAATCTTTAGCAACAGGAAATAATTAAAAAAAAATAACAAACCCAAACACAAATAATCCCCGGCAAAAATGTAAAGAATCTTTTCTATTGGATAGTGGTTAAAGGTGTTTTTTCTGGATATAATCTAAAAATACATGGCTAGCTTCCTCTGACAGGCTACATTTTCAATTTCACACATTATGTGAGCTTGTGGATCAATGGTTCAGAAATTTTCCTATTCACTCTAGTCAATTGTGCCCTGCAGTCTTGTTATGCTATGGCTGGGCAGGCACCCAATTCCCAGCTTGCCACCTCCCTGACAGATGTTATTTCCAGGGATGTTGATAGCTTCTAAATAAAATGCCAAATTAAGAGCACTCGGTAGTAGCCGTCTCGCCCAAAACAAGTTTGATAGAAAGAAATGGAAACCAAGGTGATCCAACAGTCAATCCAGAATTAAAGAAGCCTGTGACAGAAGAGAGAACTGCTTTTCTGGCAGCCAAGGTAGGTGACAGGCATCCCACAGTGCCCAGTTCCTATGAGGTGCACTGTGGGAGAAGCTCCTCATCCCTTCTCAGAGCAATAGATCACTCCCCAGTCTAAGGACTATTTAAAAGAGAGAGGATCTCCAGGGAAAAATACAGCTTATTTCTTGCTCCAGTTAGCTGTGCCAAAGCAGGAAGCCTGAGGCCCTAAAAGCACAGGAGACTTCAAGGTGAAAGACGAGTACAATCCAGGTGGGTGGACCCTTGCAACTGGTACTTCAGTGCCTTATACAACTGTGACGGTAAATTGCTAATGAATAAAAGCAATAAGGTGAAAACTCTGAAGAAATAAATAAGAACCAACTTTTATAAAGAGTCATACAAAAGTTAAACAAATACTTAAACCACACTCAAGGGCCAAGCAGGCTTAGGATTTTTTTTCCTTTTATTCAACTCTCCATTAATTAAACTTTGACTTTAAAATAACCAAAACTGTTATGGAAGCTGGGTGATATTCAAATTATTTCTAAAAAATAATACATGGATTATTATAGGTTGAAGCCATTTCCTCTTGTCTTATCACTTGTCACTTGGGAGAAGAGACCAACATCCACCTTGCTGTAACCTCCTTTTAGGTAGTTGTAGACGTTGACAAGGTCTTCCCTTCAGCCTCCTCCCGGCTAAACAATCCCAGTTCTCCCAGCTGCTCCTTATAAGACTTGTGCCCCAGCCCCTTTCACCAGCCCCCCGCTTTCAGACTCTGCCCAGCTCTTTCTAAAGGCACATCGTGTCTGCGAGCTGTGTCTTTTTATTGCTCAGATGACTACTGTGTTCGCTAGCTTGCAAAGATACAGTGGAATTGATTTTAGTTTTGCACTTAACGGCTGTGACGCAAGCGGCACCTGCACATGGCAGAGCAGAGCTCCCCTGACACTGACCTTTGGCCACAGCACTCACAGCTCAAAATGGATCTTGGCAACCTACTATTTTGTGGAACGTATTATTAGATGATTATTATGGAAATACAGGACAGTAGCAGAATATTAGCATAATAAAATATAAGCCAATAAATACAGCAGTTGCTTGCTGAAATATAATTTCCAGTCAGGCAACTATATAGCAATGCAAACCAAACAAAACATAGACAGTCTCTATCCCCTGTTAAATATTTAGCCTTTGAATCTTCTGGAAAATTACATTAGCGTTTTTGGTTGGGTTTTTCCCTAGAATACTGCCAGCTTGCTTCTCCACATACACACAAGTTCATAGCTCTTATTTTTCCCTGGCAGTCTACTAGCTGAATATCAAACAATCAGTGTTGATTGAGTTTATAAAAATTGAGTTCTTCATCTTCGAATCAATATTTTTGTTGAATTGCAACACTATAAATTTTCTTGGCCATTTACTTTATTCCCCTTCCCACACGAACTAACCCTTCCCAACTCGTAGTTAGGAATGTAACCTATTCACACATTAAAATGATCTATTACCCAAATCCCCAGTGTGCTGTTTTCTGTAATAGATGTTTAAGTACCATGCTTTATATGCACACACAAATGCACATGAATGGATGAATCACTGAAATCTTTGAGGTTCATCCCATTGAAACCACTCATATTCTTTAATCCCTCCCAAATTATTGACCTTTAATTAACCTGAGCTGCAAATAAGCATGCAAATCTGTATTTAAATTGCTTTCGTCTGAAATAAAGATGCTCTTAAAATTGCCTTAACATCCCAAACACTGGAAGGAAAACTGCAGAAGCAAAGGAATGAGTGAATATTCATGTATCGTAGTGACTATTTTCTGATTAATGTGCATTATATTTTTGTCTCTACTCTCTTTCTAGTATTTTTCTATTTACAACACAGAATTAAACTTTATAAACCTTCAGCCATCTTATCATGTCTGTATTCAGCTATGACATCAATGGGAACGTGACAGAACTGATCGTGTGGCTGTTTTCCCAGAAGCATGCATCACATGAGGCTCTAAAACCTTAACTGCTCTCTCTACTCCTCCCCTGGCCATGTAAATGAACTCCAGTCCATATTACGTATCATCAAGCTCTCTTAGAAACACAGGATTTCAATTTTGCACACAGTAGCACGCCTGTGCACTGTGAAGTGCCTGACAGCTAATGACACAGTACATCAACAGGCCACCAGTTTTAGCACATGGTTAACTGAGCAAAGATTGATTCACCAAATGTCTTTTGTCCTATGTTAATCCTATTTTTCAAAGGTGCTTATATTGCTATTTCATTGCCACATGTGCCCAAAGCCATGACCTCTTGGTAGCTGCATCAGTCAGGAAAAGTTGCGTCAACTCTTTGTCTGAATGTGTGTCGATCCACATTTTTTTTTAGATACAATAATTAAAACATTAAGGGTTTATCTCGCACAGCTTCTTACATTAAAAAACACAACCAGTGAGTAAATACTGCCTTTTATATGGACTCCATTTGATTCAGTCACCTGTAGAAACCATGCTAAGGAACCCCTTGATGGAGGTGCAAAAAGTCAAGGGGACGAGCTGTTGCAGAACTTACTACCAGCTATCAGTGGTAAAATACTTATTTTGACCTATAAATGACATGTCACCCTACTACGATATCACTGCAGAGAAGACTGTGTGTTGTGATACTTATCAGAAACCTCATGGCATTCCTCTGTCACAAAAGTCAGCTCACATCCCATCAGCAGAGTAAAAGGAAGGAAAAGGTCCAAGTGCTTGCAACAATATTGAAATCGAGATTAGAAAGCTGCTCTTGTACCCATTCTCTCTTTAATTATGTGGAATACACTAATTCAGTCCTCAGAGTCTCCCTCAGTACGTTGGGGGGATTTTGATAGCTTTTTTAATCAATTATGGTGTGTATATAATAACTCAACAATTGCTCACTTGACACAGACAAGAGTAGTGTGAGAAACATGTTAGGAACATGCAGAATAGTGCCTGTATGTCTACATGATCAGCTTTTCACAGAATCATAGAATGGTTTGGGTCAGAATGAACATTAAACATCCTCCTGTTCCAACCCCTTGGCCACGGGCAGGGATGCCTCCCACTGGATCAGGGGGCTCAAAGCCTCATCCAACCTGGCCTTGAACACCTACAGGGATGGGGCAGCCGCCGCTTTGGAGGATATGTTTAGCATAGCATTCTCCATTATTTTGGTTTGAGAGTATTGAGTCTTAAGATAATTATATACCCAACTAATTATAATTTTCTAAATTACAGAGTACTATCACATGAGAAACTGCTATATTTCATCTCTATGGATGAAGTAAATGCTCTAAAATACATACAACACTAAAATTCTAATCACAGACCTCAATCCTTAATGAACGTCTGAAACACTTATGACACCAGAGTAAATGTAGGCACTAGAGAAAAGAAGTTATTTTTGTGAAGAATGTTTTGTGCCCTGTAGAGAAGCATTCTTAATTGAGGACTCTATAAAGCCTCTAAAACATTCAAAAAGAAGGAGACGGTGAGAGGCATGGAATCAGGTACCTTCAAATACATTGCGAAAAAATATTCACATGCTTAACTATGCGTATTATCCATCTGTCTGACTTCAAAGTTTGTGAAGCTTATTATATCCTCAGAAGATCTCGTCACATAATTATGTCTCAGACTAAGATATCTGGGTGGATAGACACCTGATTCTCTTTCCAGCTCCTCCATTAACTTTTCTGTGATCATTGGCCTACTATTGAGGTGGGATTTGTAATGGAGCCTAAAGGAATTCCACTGGGAAATTCCACTGAAGTTGTTTGACAGAAGGGCATCTGACTTCCTTACCCTTCAAAAGTCTCAACCATAATATTCCAAGGCATCAGTTTCACCATCTGTGGAACAATTTAGTTCTTTGACTCATAGGACTCCTGTGACAGAATTAATATTCAGGTATTACTTCAACCTGTTATCCTAAGGAGATTTAGATAAAAATGTACGTGTATTGGAACACATATATGAATAAATTTATACTCTTATAGACCTATTATAGACCTATTTCAGCATATATGTAGAAATCTATAACAAAAGATTATCATCTCCCTAGTGCATTTCACTGGTGTCTAAAGAAGTTTACCCATTAGGACATGGAGCTCACTTGTGCTAATGAAATCGCAATGCTTCTCTCAAGTGTTTGTTGCATTGGTCATGGAAAAAGGTAGCAGAGGTGCACAGACCAAGAAAGGAACACGAGGGAGGTGAGGCAGTTCAATTTGCTGAGCTCACATAAGTAGCAGACTACTTCAAACTGAAGAGCTCCCTGTAAAACAGGCATTGGTAGTCAAGTAACCTGTCTATCCATGAAGGGTTCTGGGATGAACAACAGAAAACTTATGCTGTTGTGCCCTTATATGCACACATAATGCCTGTATTCCAAATAAAACAGAGCTGGTCACAATTAGATGTAAGAAATACAGGAAAAAAATACACACTTGCCGATTTATATGTTAACAAGTTAGGAAATGTCAGAACTATTGTGACTTGTAACTCAAATTTGGTCCTGTGATTCAGTCTTTGATTACATCATTTTTCCATATGTGTTCTTGCAAATTGTAAAGGGAATGGAGAAACTTGGTGAAGAATTGAATGTGCCTTGAAACATGTAGAGGTTCTGCTTGTTTCATTTCTAAAACTATTTTCTCCTTAGCATTCCATACATTTCGACTGACTGCACATACGACTGCTGTAGAAGTAAGTATGATAACGTTTTGGTATAGTTACTTGCACTTTGGTTCCCATCAGGGTAATGGTCACTTTGATTTTATGCTTTTAAACAGCCCTTATGATAAAAGTATTACTGAAAACCACAGCTGAATTCAGAGTATACACTGGAAAAAATATGGGACTCAAACCAGACAAGATATCCCGTAGAGTGAAAATCACAGCAACTGCATATTTAAATGGCAGCATCCATGAATGTAGTTAGGAGACCAGGGGGTCAAGGAAGGTTGGTTTGTTCTGAGTTTATACGTCCAGTCCTAAGAGGAATGTTTGGATGACCAGTTACGACACGCAAGGAAATACACAAAGGATTACAATTATTTTAAAATGCAAATATGACCCTAGAGTCACATCAATTAAACTACAAGAGAATTATTTGGAAGGATGCAGTACAGAGTGTGCCCTTGCTGACCTCACTGTCCAAAATAACTTCTATAAGAAGGCAATAAAATTAGACTTCTCCCAATAGTCTCTTCTTTTCAATGGCCACCAAAGCAAGGCTTGTGATTTATACATACAAATATGCACATGCATAAATGTATGCAAGCACCCATCCACAAGTACATACGCTTCGGAAAACCACGGTGGAGGTAAGGCTTCTCTTGCTGTCATAAATTAGGACAGACAGGCAGACTTTAAATACTCCTGAGTCATGAATGTTTGAACTAGAACCACGTTATCATCCTGGAAAATACATCTTATGGAAACTGCTATTGCATGATTAAGTAGTGTCTAAATCCCTGCAGGGAAGCAAAACAATTATTCTTAGCCATAGCACAGTTACTGTATTTGTATTAATGGGATAGAAGAAGAGGACCATCTGCAGAGATTTCTAATAGGCAGCCGCAACAAAAAAATAGCCCCGCAATTTAAATAAGTACATTTTTGTTGCTCTCACAGAAGCTGTGAAATCTCTGCTTTGGACACTGCAAGACAATAAAAGCAAGACAGTCCAAGCAAGGACTAATTCTGCTTTTGCTGTTAGCACTGCGTGTATAAAGCAACAACATCTCTTTCACAGAGGGAAATCAGACTAAGGAGACACCCACAGCTTGGCAATAATTATAGGATAAAAAGAAACTACCAAAGAATGGAAAGGGGCTGTTTGTGTCTGCTTCCATGAACGCTTAGTTTACAAGTCTAAAGGAGTCAATGGAAACCATGGCACAGAGTCCTCAGTCTGTGTTGTGACCTGAAAATTCAATGATGGTTTCAGAGCTATTTAAAGCACGTGGTTCATACAAATAAAAGACAAACAACATTTCAACCTAGTAGATGGTCCATTATCTACTCTTATACTGCTTCAAAGCTGTTTGAAACACAGCTGTTTATTGCTTATATGTAAAGTAATAAGACAGAATGAAAAGAATGGATAGCGATATGCATATAAATTCAGCCTACATTGAGCTATGTTGCTACAATTTAAAACTGTATTTGATGTAGTCTAATTAGAAATATTGATTAAATTGAAGCCAGTTCACTGGAAGGATGATGATAATAGGCTAATAATAACAATTGATTTTGCTTTGATAAATTAACCAAAATGCGAGCTGGAAGCTACTTGGATTTTGACCTATTTATGACCCACGTTCCATTTTCTTCTTTGCTTTGTTGAGTTTCTGAAATTTACCTGGAATATTATAAGAAAGGTAAATCTGAAAACCACGTAACTCACAGAAGGATTTGCTAACAGTCGCTTCTATGATGGCCCATTCTGAAATGCAGAGTTATTGGGTTTCCCCCCCCACTGCACTCTAGTTTTACCGAATTGCATGTAGTGTGTGAGCAGCAGTAATAGTAATTAAAAATAATGAGGCCTGCTAGGTCTGCTAATTCTATTATCTTTATAGCATCAGGCTTCAAGCAAATCACCAGGAAAACAGCCCAGATGAGAAATCTCTTCAGAAGGTTCAGTGGTTGTTTACAGTGCAACGGGATAATATTTCCAGCCTGGAAACAAATAAATAAATAGAATCAGAAAACAAAATCAAAAGCAGACAATAGTAGACAGGGTTCAGGAAAAAGCAAAGGTTAATTGGTTGATAATTGACAAAAAACTTATTTTTTTTGTCCCCACAAGAAAACCTGGGTTAACTAAACAAGGTGTTGTATCATTTTTTTATTATTATTTCTTTGCAAAACTGATTTCTTCAGGGAGTAAAATTTTGCATATTCTGACTTTTTGCGTACCCCTGTTCACTCAGAGTAAAAATCACAAAGTTCTTCAGGAATCTTCTGCTACTTTCAGCTTTGGTGGAACTGACAACAATTTTCTAACTTGCAGGGTGCTAAGAGGTGGAACCGAGGTGTAGGTCTAAACCAGAACTACAGCACAGTAGGTCCTTTGTCTCTTCAGAACTATTGAACAGCGTTTTATTTTATTGCTGTTGCACTCTAATACTGTCTCTGAACCCCACAAGCTACAAACCATCAGTAGGAGAAGTTTTCTGCAGCTCGCTATCACTTAATTCCTTGCAGGACAAGTGAAATGGCAGATTTTCGGTTCCTAGGTTTAACATTTGCAAAACAACTTTCAGAGGATGATTAAACATTGTGCAGTCTGCCTGTTTCTGCAGGCAACCAAAACCAACAGCCTTCTGGAAAACTATGAATAGCCAACCTCAGACTCCAGGGTCTCATTCAGCGGCTCATTTGCATTTGCTGCATCACCAGCTCTCAAGCAATGTCTTCATCCACCCTGACTGGAGGCACATTTCAGCCTCAGAGGTGAAACGCGTGCATGTGTGTGTGCGCGCGCACAGGGAGACGTGTGCGGGTGAGCTTGCAGTAGTTAAAGCATCGATATTGTTCGTACCCTGCATCACAAGGTTTGTCAAAGGAAGACAGCGTGGCTCTGATTACAGCGCTTGGCCTCACTGCAAGCATCCTCACAATCTCCTTTGAATCACAAAGGTGACCGGTGTCATTAAGAAACTCAAAAAGTAGCTACTTGAGAAGGTGATCGCGGTGCGGCACAGTTCAAGCACATGCAAACTACACATTACTATTTATAGAGATTTCCCAAAAGCTTGATCGTCTTGCAGCAGAGTTTAGAGTGCAATCCAAACTGGCAGGCACTGTGGTAGCAGATATTACTTGCAGACCAGGGGTGGGGAATAAAATTCAAAATAAAAACATTCAAGAAATTGAATGGGTGTTTTGCATGAAAATCTAAGAAGTGTTTATTTTTTTATTTTGAAATGGAACTGAGAACAGAAATATAAAAAGATAGAATTTTCTCTCAGTATATTTTCATGTTGTTTGGAACGTTGTAAAAATAATGCCATTGGTGTTAATTCTGCTATTTAAATGGCAATATAGAACCCCAAAATACACTGAAAAACAGGGATTTTTATTTTTAATTTCATGACACCACTGGCATTTATTTGAATGTTTCAACCAGCCTTTCCACAAATTACTCCAGGATGTATTTTAGGATATGTCTTATTTTTAAGATATATATACCTTTACAATAAGGACTTTGTGGACTTACTCTTTCTAATGCATTTTTTCTTCTAAGGTTTTTTTAAGACAACGACAGAGCATAATTAACAATTCTGAAAAAAATGCACTTACCTTAAGAGACAAAAATATAGAGAACTTCTTTTTCAGAGACATAATCTTACTTCCGGATCAGGAAAATACGCAGCTAAATTCAGTATGAGGGTGCTTAATTAAGGGATTAGTAAACAATGACACAGCTGCATCTATATGCTGTGTAACAAAGGTAAAAGAAACTAATAATAAGCTTAAAAAGGTAAAAAGAGAAAACCACATACTTAGTTATTCAATAAACAAAAAAATTACACTAGCCTTGAGACAATTTTTCCCATATTTCTTTTTGTTTTAGCAACAGAGATGTTTCAGTAATAAGGGACAGGATATTTATTTCAGTGAACAATGTCCTTTGCCTGGCTGGCTTTCCCCATGACTTGCTGCTATTCTTTCAGTGTCTATAACTTATACTCGTGTTACCAATAAACCAGTATTGCTATAAAACCATCGAATTCTGTAGCACATATTTTTGGACAAGTAGTATGTATGTGGACTTTTCAGAAGACGTGCCCATCTGCCTGAGTGCTTTGCCGTCTGTCTGTGGATTTCTCCACATCCGAAGTCACAAAGTCAGAGGCCAACGACAGAAATCGAGGCATAAATAGGTAGGAAAAAATCTCAAAATTTAGCACAAATGAAAGCAAGAAAGAGTAATGCCCATCTGGGGTGTGGTCACTAACCAGGCTGGGGGCTGCACATCACCTGCTAGCAACACCTGGAGCTGGAGGGGACCTGCTTACCTGCACCTGTCGTGTCTCGCAAACACAGGATCATGAAACCCTTCCAGCTAACCCGGATTCTTGACCTCCTTTCCTTCAGAAGGAAGGAAACTGGGACTCAGGCAGAAATCTGCTACCCCTTTTATCTTACATCCTTACTATTGATATGAATGTTATCTAGTGTGGATGTTGTTATTTTAGGACATATTCTCACAAGAATCTTCACATGGTTCTCCACACGTCTCTATATGAACAAGGACTTCATTTCCATCTGTTTGGAAAAAAAACAGGCTGTCCTCGGTTCTCACATGCAGAAGAGCAAAGACAATTCAGCACTGTGTGTTTCAAATACCTTAACAGACTGAGAGAAGTTCAAACACAGACTTCAAAGAATAAAGATCAAGCACTGGACATGCAAGCGTAGAACCAGAGTCCTTAATGATTTGGATGGGAGCTCTGAAGAGACACTCAAATTCAGATCTGTTATGTATTTGCTTTAGCAGTTGTTGCTTTGTTTACCATCCCATTTTTTATCCTCAGTATCCTCTTCCAGCTATCTCATATATCGTACTCGTGATTGCTGTGGATTGGAGAATACCATTCAATGGATTCAGTGGAAATGGAAAGCATAGGAGGGAAGTCACAGATAATTACACTGGTTAGCATCAGAGTCCAAGGTAGTGCTGGCAGAGAAATGCAATGAAATATGAAATTGCTTTTTAGCCCAATGCTGGAGAGCTGCCGTATGGAATCACAGGGAAAGCACACAGGGAAAAACGTATTAAAAAGCAAGCTGCATGTTCCAAAGAGAGGCAGACTTTCAGGCATTTGCAATGGAGCATTGGAACTCCTAAAGGAAAAACTCAGTAATTTCAGCTATAACCTCTGAACAAATGTATAAACAACTTCACTGGAATTAAAAAGAGAGAGCAATAGACCCTTCTGAGTACATGAGTTTAGGCAACAGAAGCAATCAATCTCCCCAAAGCGAGAGTAGAGCACGGGGGAAATGTATGACTCCAGTGAAGCAGATCATATATCCACGCTCATTGGGAACCTTCACAGTAATCATTTGCATCATTGTTACTTTTAATTAAATGCACATTAACACAATGGTGATAAAAGGCTTTTGTGAGATACGAGCAAAATGACATCTTACAGCACTCAACATGGTTCATTTCTAAGGAAAGCATAAAAGTAATAATTAGGAAGTTAATTATAAAATAATTTTAATCAAAAATCATTACGAGCTGCCACGTAAAGTGTGGCCCTACCCTCTGTTCCCAGTTCTTTGCTTCTACCCAGGGCTGACACTAATGACTCTGCCGCTGGATGTGCTGGACCAGGAATCTGATTCAACTGAAAACTTACCAAATAAAAAGGATTGGTTCTCAGGCTGGATCAGGTCCCTTTTTCAGGTTTAGAGCATGATCACACGCTTACTCAAGCACTCAGGAGGAACAGGGTGAGCATCTTGCAGTGATATGGAGGGAGGGTGCAACTGTCCCTTTCAACAGCACTGCAGAACTACGCCAGACAGAGCCTGCTCTGTAACCTCAGCCTGGGCATCTCATCTTCGAGACTACAATCAAACCACAATGTTAAATAGATTCTGCTGAAGGGAATATGTTCCAAGATATATACATCAACTGTATCTCCTAAAACCTACAAAGGCCATGACTTCTGTCGCCATCAGCAGAACAGGCAAAACCAGTCTTTTCAAAATTGTGGAAGAATTAGAGAGAAGAAAGCGCTAGGCAAGAATTATTAATGCATTTCTCACTTATGCCTTGATAAAAGTTGGTTGCCTCTCCCCGCAATCTACTTTCCAGATGGAAATAGAGTAGATTCATTGGGATAAGCATGTTCTGTTAATGACACTGGAGAAAGGGGATCCACAAACCTACACTGAACAGGTGCAGCAACTATGCAATTGAGCTACCTACACAAAGGACTACAGAAAGCCCCATTTTTACACACACCAATTAATTATTAATACTCGACACTGGTAAGGCCGCACCTCGGGTGCTGGGTTCAGTTTTGGACCCCTCACTCCAAGAAGGACATTGAGGGGCTGGAGCGCGTCCAGAGAAGGGCAACGAGGCTGGGGAGGAGCTGGAGAACAAGTCCTATGAGGGGAGACTGAGGGAACTGGGGTTGTTTAGCCTGGAGAAGAGGAGGCTGAGGGGAGACCTCATCCCTGTCTACAACTGCTTTAGAGGAGGCTGTGACAGGGTGGGTGCTGGGCTCTGCTCACAAGTGGCAGCGATGGGACGAGAGGAAATGGCCGCAAGTTGTGCCAGGGGAGGTTTAGACTGGACATTAGGAAGAATTTCTTCACTGAAAGGGTGGTCACGGATTGGCACAGCTGCAAAGGGAGGGGGTGGAGTCGCCATCCCTGGAGGTGTTTAAAAGACGGGTCGATGAGTTTCTTAGGGACATGGTTTAGTAAGGATACAGGCATGATTGGACTTGGTGATCTCAGAGGTCTCTTCCAACCTAGTGATTCTATGATTCTATGGTTTTCTAAATGGCAACAGCTTATCATAAGCTCGTGAATTACACTATAGCCAGAATCTTTGCACCATTATCAGCCTCACAAAGCCAGAATTTGTCACTTTGGTATGAAGAATCTCAGCTCTGCAAGTAGACTGCTTTTATAATTGCTTTCTGGCTCTTACTAGTGGAAATTTTAATTTGCTGAGGTTACATATGCGAGAACTGGCCATTCTTCTACAAGTAATTGTATACAGATTCCTCAAATCCTACAGAAATAGATGGCTCAGAAATATATGAAGTTATGGATGCCCAACTGAAGACAGTGATAGAAAGAGCATCCAGTTTATTTTTTTAGGGGGTTAGTCCTCAGCATCACCAACCACATTTAATGAGGATCCTTTCAAGTGGTTCATCAGGTGACATTCATGCAGGAGAAAATAAATCAAAATATCATTGACTGGTGTTTCTTATTGGCTCTGAGTCTAGCAACATACTTTTTCTGAACATGCCTGAAATGCATTCTTTTGTTCATAAGGAGATTGGAATTGACTTCTTTATGTATGATAGGTATATCAACATGGCTCGGTTTAATATCTGTTAAGTAGAATTGAAGTTTGTTTCATCTGACTGACTATTTTAAGTCGAAATACCACTACCACTGAGAAAAGCAGATGTTGGAGCTGGCCTTTCTAAACTCAATGCAAAGTCTGTCATGAAACACAATTACAATTGCTTTGTCTTGTCTTTGTATCACTATGTCCTAAATCTATACTATCTGTAAAAACAGTGGTAGTAGCACAAAATACATTAGCTATGCTACTTGATAAAAATGGCTTGCAGTATCTCAGACTGAACACTTTAAACTGGCTTCGATATAAACATGGAAATCATCAAAATAAACACCTGTTCTCATATTGTTTACATTAGCATGCCTTCCAGACTTCACAGAATCTCACAAAATTCAAAACTTGGAAAACAGTAGACACTGCCTTTAATGTATAGTGTGCTACCAGAGCAAAACAGAGGACATGAGAGTGCTCACAAAATTCACCTTCGCAAGTGAAAAGAAATTCAACAGTTCAGCCTGGTGAGCATGCAGCCGAGGGCATTATCCAAGTCCTGGCTATGACAGTCCTTTCCTCCTCCCTCCTACTCAGTTCCTACTTTTCCCTTCTGCTATCACTGGCACACACACAGAGCCATGCCAAGAACTGGGTTCAGGGAACAGATTCAGCTGAAAATTAGCTAAGGAGGAGGAGAAACAGGGACAATGAGGGTCAACAGGAGCAGCCTGCAATTAGATTGACTTAAACTAATCTAAAAACAATACCCTTGGTGCACAAAGCGGCTATTCCTCATTGTATCTATCAAGATGTGCTGAGAGTCAGCTACCACATTTAACTGCACAGGCATAGCTAAAAGCTATGAATGAGAGAGGAAGGAGATAGCCTTGTCTGAAACTTTATAATGCAACCTGGTGCGCTGTAGACATAATAGAATTATTTGCTAAGCCAGTCCACACATTAGAAGAGCAGCTGCCTAGTGCCTAACTATGAAATTACTCTGTAAATGAAAAGCAGGAATAAAGAGTAGCCAAATGGAAAAATACTTCCTGACACAGCCAAAGAAAATAATTTACAACTGTTTCCCAGCACAGAGAAAGACAAAAGGGTGCATGCACAACAGTAAGATGAACTTCAGGGTAGTCAGCAAATAATTAGATATTTGCATGGGTGTTTCAAAGCCCATTATCTATGGGGAAAAAAAGAGACACGTTTTTACTTACTACGTAGTTTAATGAAGGAGGATATTCAAGATCTAGAATTTGACATGTAAGGACAAGCAACTGATACTGTATTAATATTGAAATTAATGTAAAATCACCTGCAGCTCCATACCACCTTTCATCCAGTGATCCGCAAGTTCTTCACATATGGCATAACTTTGCTTTGCAAAAGTTTTAAGTCTTGAAAGTCAATAAGAGGACTATCAGTCCATCTCTAAATGGCACTTATAGCATTTTATAGGCATGGAAATAGTCACAGACTTGCCCCATCACATGTCAAGCAGAAGACAGCCCCTAAGGTGCCATTCCTTCCCCAGTGACATAAATGGCAGAAATAGCATTGGCTTTCCCTTGTGTTTTTCACCATAAAAGATTCTCAGCAAGTTTAAATTATCTTAATTTCAATTAACTTAATGGATCTATAGCAATTTACTCCCACAAATGATCTTCCTTGAGTATTCTGATGTACTCATTCAGCTATAACTAGGGGAATTCAATTCTACTTATTACTTTCACTTCTCCCCTCCCAAAAGCCAGTTTTATATTTTTGCCAGTAACAGCTGTGGGACTATGGTAAGTAAAAATAAGTGCCTGCATTCTTAATCTTGTCATCACATGTCTAATTAAAAACACATCTCCATTTTGGAAGCCCAGGCCTTGGAAAAACACAAGTTTTGGCAGACTCATCCTAGTTGCTAATATATGTTTGTTCACGTTATGCAGTTTTGGACTGATAGCGTTCTGCACACCAGAGGAACAAGAGACAGAATATCTTCTAGAGATACACACAGAGAGAGATGGGTGTGTAGTTTGCATGACACTTGTACTTATAAGATTAAAAATGTTCTTAATATGTCCATGGCAGGGGCATGGAACTCGATGATCTTTACAGTCCCTTCCTACCCAAATCATTCTATGATTCTATGATAATATAAAACTTCTGTACTTGGCTAATGTCAAGGGGTTTTATTTTTTTCAGCAACTCTATCAGTTTAAAAGAAGCCTCATGTCTTTCAGATGAATGCTGAATATATACAAATCAAACCAAACAAATACAGGGACCACATATTGTCTGTCGATCCACTAGATTCTCTTGGATGCCACAACTGAAATAAGTATTACTGAACATTATCCCTGAGACATTGGACAACCAAGAAAAAAATGTATGAAATTCATAATTTAAGGTGACAGCAGAGGTAGGGATGGAAGCCAGTTCCCCCAAACTTCTAGTCTGCACCACAACCTTTTGAGAGCTGCATATTTTTAAAAAGAGGAACTTCGAAAAGAACAACAGACTGGAATAGGTGATGACTGCTTCAGCTAAGGATCCAGCTCTCCCTAGCTTCCATATCGAGTTACTGTACTTATTGGGCTTTTCCATTGCTTAAGTTCCATGAGGTGCACAGAGCCCAAGTTCTGGCCCTCTAGGTGATCACTGGAAAAAATACGTTTGAACAAAGTGGTTCCAGTGACTCAGTAGGTGATAATCTTCCCTCTACTATGTTGCATAAAGAAGTTAATTCACAGAAATATTAATAAGAAAAACCCTTTGTTAAATTTTAAATGTGATAAAGGAAAAATACAAGTAAACTGAAGTATCAAATCCATTCTTGTTTGTGTATATTTTATCAGAATGAGTGAAATACCTAATATTGTCAAAGATCATGACAGTATGTATGAAGGCATACGTTCCCAGAACTACCTAGAACAGAATACTGAGAGGTACCAAACCAGACAGATGGAAGTCAGTAATAAAAATTAGTTGATATAAGCTAAGACAAGAGGTGACATCTGTTTCCCATGGCATGTACTGTTTCTTTCCCCTCTTCTATTTGTAATCCAGGCAAAACATTGATACAAAAAAGGCATAGCAAAAAATAGTTCAGTCAAGCACAAGAAAAACCCCCACTAAAATATATATATTAGATCTATATTTTACACATATATGAATTAAATTCTAATATATATCTAAGATCTATATGGTTTTTATTTATATATATATGTATCTTTCACTTGTGACATTCACCATTTGACTGCTTGAGTTGCCTGTCTGGAAATGTGAATGTTTGGTAACAACATCTACTGTGAGGCTGGAAATGAAGACAAAATCCTTTTCTATAGAATGAAATGGAATGAAAATGAGTTCTCTAAGCTCAGTTGTAGATCACATAATACAAAGCTGACTCAATTTCTTTCTGCAGTTAACAAATTTAATCAACACCCTGTCACCAACTGACTTGCTGAGAAGACTTCTGAGATTTAATGAGCTCTGCTTAGAAGTGCCAATGGACCAATATGGACGTGGGAATTAGTGAAGACTTCTGCAAAACAAAAAAATTACAGAAAACATACTGCTTGGCAGAAAATGAACTCAAATTTAGCAGGGAATATGGTGCTCTCTGGATAAAAAGTAATAAAGAAAGCATTAAATTTTGCCATTCCTGCTGAAAAATTGCCAAGTAGAGACCTTAATGCAAATAATGAATTAATATAAGTTTTAAAAGAAAAAGAAAAGACATAAATTTATTTCTTAGTGGTTTTCTCTAGAATTCTACTGAACACAAACAAACTTGCGGAAGGGGATGAATGTTTCTTCCACTAAACTCAAAGGAGAGGTTGAGGGAGCCCAATATAAGTCTTTGCAAACTGATTTATAGTCCTCCTCTTAGGAAGATCATTTTACACATCAGCAATGTTCTACTTCACTTGTTTATGAATCCAACGTTTAAACTTTTTTGAAATGTTTTTGAGTGCAGTTTTTGAGGCTTTGATTCAAAATAATAATGGATTCTTGTTATTTATTGAGACACAATATCATAAAATTTGAGAAGTTTCTATTCTTAACAGATGATACAAATAAGAAATGCAACTACAGGATATTCCAGGAATTTTTTACTGGAATAAAATAAATTATGACCCTTCAACAGGAACAGAAGTGATATTGTAAATTCTAGAGAAATTTAAAGAACACAGTCTGTAAAATACTATGATTCTAAAATATAAAATGAAAAAAAAAAGCACAGAGAGGATTATTGAAATAGGATGGGTGATATTGTTAAAGCTGAATAAAATATCCAATTTACAATGAAAAAAATTAAGAAATATTTACTATATTTTGCTACCTGTTATGTTTTAAGAGACACTTAAAACCCATTTGAGTTACCACGGCACGTGAGAGTCCAGTCACACAACCAGTCCTTTTATACACCAGACAAACTCAAAGTGAAGGAACAGTCACACAGCCAGGGTATTCAGTGTAAGCAGATGATGGATACAGAAGGTCCAAAATGTGACTTTAAGGCTTTTTAGAACTTTCATGCTTTCTGGAAGAGATGTTTGCAGTAATAACTGGTTGTTTTGGTTGCTATTGCTGGATGAAACATTGCGGTACTTGGCTAATTTTTACTCAGCTGAGCTGCCAACTGACTGTATGGTAGTCATTCAGTATCAATTCAGGTTTGGCCAGGGTTTTCATTGCTGAATTTTTGTTTGGATAGTCTCAGATGTGGTGAGAATGTCAGTACCATAAAGTTTCTGTTGGAAGGCTTTTTATACACATTTATAGGACCTTTCAAGTTTGCGACGTCAAGCAGAGTATTATTCAGTGCTACAGTGAACATAATTAACATGCACAACTTAAAAATTCAGGGGTTTTCTTTTCTTAAACAAAAATAAGACTTGCCACTTAGTAATGCAAACCATTAATAAAAGGGTTCACAGTTCTGGAAAAACCTACACTAAACCCAGGCAAAAGTACAGCATCACTCACCTCTCTCCAGCTGGCTCTTGCTGCTTACGTCCTACTGTTGTGGGCGCACATCGTGCCAGCTTGTCACTGCGTACTGGACTCCTCCAAAGCCCCAAATCAAAATCATCAATCAGTAAGCACTCTGTGAAGCTGTAGCAGGAACCAAACCAGCCGTTAGTCATTGTTTAACAGGCTTTTTAATAGGAGTGTGGTGAATGATACTTTTCAGCCTGCTTCTGCCTCATCTCCCCAGCTTTCCTCATCTCCCAGAGAAAGGAAAAAGAGAAAAACAGTACGGTACAACATATGGTGGCTGATACCCCATCTTTGGCACTAAACTCGGACTTCGAAATGGTATCTCTGCTTGTTAACTACCAAGTCCCCACAGATCTGCCAGAGGGAGAGACCAAGGCATGAAACTAATGCCAACCTAAGGCACGATGTTATTCCCTTCCCAGTAACTGAAAGAGTTTTGTCTTTGTCTCTTCTATGCCTTTTTCCCATTAAAATGACCTATCCAAGAGAATGCCACACTTCTGTTTTTAGCAGCAAAGTGCATACTTGTAGGAATAAGGTAGCTGACAAAGACAACTTCATAAAGTATTTAGACTGAATTTTTACCCACATCCAACAATCAGCTATAAACATTTTAAAAAGGCAAGCAAAACGTTTAATTTTTCCACTGTTACCACTAAGAGACGTGCAGGTTACCTGTGTAATAACAACTCCCCTGACCACCTCCGTCTCAAACAGGCATTGCAAACACAAGATTTGCATGCAGTCTCATATTTGCAATTTGTAAAACTGGTTAGGGCTTTTTTTGTGGGGTTTTTTGGTGTTTGGGTTGGGTTTTTTTAATTCAAAACAACTGCTAAACCAAGCTGGAGATGGAATCACTAGATCAAGTGCATTTAAACTGCATCCATATGTGAAGCAGTTTGCACTAGCGCAGAGTAACTGGCCATGAAAAGCCAAGATTTTAACAAACACTTAGAATTCTCCTTCAATAAAATCCAAAGGCTGCTTATATAGGTAGGGATTAGTCCCGCACATTCACCAGTGAGAACTTCTGTTTAGAAGGCTCTTATTTATAACAAATTATTACTTTCTTGAATGTATTCTGAAATTATGACTTTTCTCTAAGAGTTTGATTACAGATTAATTCTGCTGACCTGCTTTAAAGCACACAATTCAAAATACTGCCAATAACAGGCCAATAACTTGATTCAGAAAGGCATAACCTGTGTTTTTCATATAGCAAAATCGATGCTTCCATGAAAGCAAAAGGGATGGGCAGCTTTGCTTTAAACAAAAGACAACTTCATCCTGCAGGCTGCTCTCTGCAGTCATCAGATAACAGATTTTCCATTTATATCTCACGATAATTTATGTCTCATCAAGGTTGTAACTGCAAAACCACCATAAAATTAAATCCACACCAACGGGCAGTAAGAGGAGACTGTTCTCCTCCCTAGATTTGTGTTTACGTTGCTCTACGCTTTCTGTGCACTCTCCATGTAATGTTGAAAGAAATAACGAAATCCCTAGTTAGGGTTTCCACTGCTTTCCATTTTCCAAGGTGAATGTGTTGTCTGAGGAAGGGATTGGAAGGATTTAGAGACTTGTTATGAAGCTGGGAACTGGTGAATAGCCGGTGGCCAGAGGCAGACACAAACTCAACGAGTAGGAGCAGATACAGCTCAGAAATCTGGGAAGTAACGGATACTACAGGGATATGGCCCCTGCTCCTGGGTGTTTAGAAGTTTTGTACCTTTCCAGGAAGGTTGCTCCACAGTGCTGCAAACACAGGATAAGTTTTTCACAGTATCACAGTATCATAAGGTTGGAAAAGACCTTTGAGATCATTGAATCCAACCTATGACCCAACACCTACACCTACTCCTACTTGTCAACTACACCATGGCACTAAGTGCCTCATCCAACCTCTCCTTAAACACCTCCGGGGACAGTGACTCCACCAGCTGCCCGGGCAGCGCATTCCCATGGCCAATCACCCTCTCAGTAAAGAACTTCTTCCTAATGTCAAGCCTAAACCTCCCCTGGCGAAGCTTGAGACCGTGTCCTCTTGTTCTGTCGCCGGTCACCTGAGAGAAGAGACCAACCCCTGCCTGACTACAACCTCCTTTCAGGCAGTTGTAGAGAGCAATAAGGTCTTCCCTGAGCCTCCTCTTCTTCAGGCTAAACAATCCCAGCTCCCAGCTTTCAATTGCATTTTTTTAATTGTAATGTAAATTACTGATAGGTCTTTCTCACGTCAGCAAAATATGCATTATTTACAGTAAAATAGAGTAATAGGACACAAAAAGCATGCAGTGAGGACTTAGCATAAATGTGAACAAATGCATACTGGGTGCACATTTGAAGTCCATCATCTGAGACTTCAGGTGACTAAAATTTTAACTGAAAACTTTCTGAGAAGCTTAAGAGGGAATCCTTGCAAATATGGGTAGTACAGTTGGAATGGAATTCAGAGTCACTCTCAACTCGGATGCTAGTCCAAAAGCAGTCAGCAGTAAAATAAAGGGACAGTGAAGTTAATCTGTTAAGCTTTCCCCTAACGTAACTATTGAGTCACTCCCGAAGGGGCCTGGCCACTCACATGAGACTGAGCATTGTTCCAGGAAAACGAGACATGGGCAGAAAATGCTGCTTCCATTTAGAAGGAAATGCTAATGACTCCTCCTGCTAATGCTTTGCACGTATGTTAATGTCACTAAATTTCAAAACAAATCCTATATTAGGTTACAAAAATGGTCTGAAAACAATACACAATCAACTGTTCTTCTTACTGGAGAACCAAAATCAGTAGCAGTAACTAAACTAATTTAAAAATCACACTCAACACCCTCCTTGTATATACAATCAGAAACACAAAGTTTTTAAACAGCTGTGGCTAAATGAAGCAATATTAAAAGACATTGGAGAGGAGGAATAGCCTTTCTCAAAAACTGATCAGCAAAATAATTTACGATTAAATTAATTTTTAATATTTGATTAAAATTAATTTAGATTTAAATGTTATATAATTAAAACATTAAATCAATTGGTCAAACCGTTAGCAACCAGTAAGTTAAATCAAAAAACCTTGTTGCAGAAACATTTGAGCGTGACCAGGATTCATTAATAACTTCAATATTTACTGTGAAAAGTAATAAACATTCAAAAAGAAAATAACTACAGTAAAGAAACAAGATTAGGAAAAAATGCTGAAATAATAAACATCTCTTAAAAAGTTTAAAGAGCTAAATCTGGACAGAGTATTAAAGGTCTAATCTGTCAGAATATTTCAACATCTGAATATTTGCTTATTGCAACTCCATACTTTCTGTTTTGATACTGTGAGGGAAAGAAAATTGCTTTTCTATTTGCACATTTTAGGAAAAGTTCATTTGGTTTCTCAAAGCAAAGAGACAGGGGAAAAACAACAGACTTAAAAAGAATGGTTGGGAGGCAATTCAGCTCTTGGGTAGAGCTGGTATTGAAAGATATTGATATTGAAATGTTTTTTCACTAAAACCAAAATTCGTTAAAAAACTCTACTGATATTCAAAGCGTGGACAGACCCCACTGTTTAACTTAGAACTGCATTGCCCCAAGAGGTGTGGCTGCACCAACGTAAGTAAAAAGTAATAAAACCCCCAAATTTCTCTGTAATTTCTTAAAAAGTTCTGATAAAAACACAGCAGCTCCCTGTCTGATCCAGTGATGCCATAGCACACAGCTTAGAGACTCTCACCAAACCTCTCTTGTTCTCCCAAGTGGAGCAGATAGCCATGAATCAATTGCTTCCAGCCCAAAACACAAGTATTCTTCCTAATGTCCTCTACTGTAATTGCTTGCAAGCACCTGCATTAGGGTGCAAAGTCAGTTTTAAATGGGTGTGTCTGGTCCCTTATCAGCAAGCTGCAAAGGGCAGTTGGTGGTTAATGTCTCATCTCCAGACGAGAACGCAGGATGGGCAGCATCAGAGCCACTGAAAACCAGCTTGTCATTAAACCATCATGTTCCCTGTCTCAGTTTACAAAATACAAGTCTTATTGTAGGCAAGGATGAGAAAAAAAGAAACTGACAACACTGGTGGGTCCTCTACTGCATATGGATAGGAAAAACCCAACATTTAAATTTATTTCAAAAAATGAGTCCAGTTGGCTGAAGAAATAACATTAAAAATGAGTTGCAGGGAAGAGAGAGGCTGCCACCAGCAAGCTCTGCATAACTTTATTTTAAAGATGATTTCTCCAAATGGACATGGTTTAGTAAAGAGACGGGTACAGTTGGACTCGATGATCTCAGAGGTCTCTTCCAACCTGGTGATTCTGTGATTCTGTGAAATCATCTTGTACTGAGCATTCCCTTCCCTGTTAATATAAATGTCTAAAGCCCTAGAAAGAAACATGAAGCATGAAGCCATAAATAAGTAAATGATATTTAACCAATAAGACATGACACACAAATAATTTCTGGTCCATTAATGAATGTCTCGGGTGCATTGTAAAGCATAGGGCCAAAGGTCTGGATTGTCTTATCTTTCTCATAAAGCAGGAACCATGAAAATTGTGGGAAGTGGGGCATCAGGGAAGAGTTATGCTGCCATGTTTCCAGAGGGATGCAATGGTTAAAATATGGCTCATAGCCAAGATGAGAGCTCTGTTTTCATCAAAGACTAATTAATTTCTTGCATATGAAAGATGATTGTATCTTGCTTTAGGTATAAATGTAAACTTTTGCCTTTCATGAGTCACTAAATTAATTTATAACTTCCCGTGCAGTCTGACACAGGGATCTGAGAGCTTTCTGTTCTCATTCACATTTACTAACAAACCAGAGAACGACCTAAACTGTTTGAAGAAACATCTACAGCAAGGAGGGGTTGACAGCCTTTTACAGAGCTATAGCAGGGACAGCTGCTCAGGAGACTGAGGAGAAGGAAGATGTTAATCATCAACAGCATAATTTTCTCAAGTCCCACAAAGCATTTTGATTAAATATATAGTCACTATCAGAATTTTTCTCAATAGCCAACTGTGTCACTGGGTTTTGTAGTCTGGTCCTTTTTGTTCTTCTATGTATCACAGGGGCTTCGGTGTCCTGCCTCTTTGCATGCTCACTGCACACAGGGACACCTTTTCTGGCCTCTCCCTTGTAGCTACACCACACCACACAGGGTTGCAATGCCATTACAGCAGTTTGTAACATCAACATCACAATCAAAATCTCAAAGAGACCTTTAGAACCATTCCCCAACTTTCAAATCTTCAGATATGTTGAAGAGAAGGTTCTGGGGAGACCTTACAGTAATTAAAAGGGTCTACAGGAAAGCTGGGGAAGAGATCTTTGTCAGGGAATGTAGGGATAGGACAAGGGGGATCTGGTTTTAAGCTGAAAGAGCAGAGTTTTAGATAACATATTAGGAAGAAATATTTTATTCCCTGGAGGTGTTCAAGGCCAGGTTGGATGGGGCTTTGAGCCTCCTGATCCAATGGGAGGTGTCCCTGCCCACTGCAAGGGGGTGGAACTGGGTGATCTTTAAGGTCCTTTCCAACCTAAACCATTCTACGATTCTATGATACATTTATTGCAGTGGTGAAAACGAAGTACAAGTGCAGAGGAAAAAAATAATTTTACCCTTTTATTTGGACAACATAGTCATTTCCACGTCTCGATACCCATATTACTGAGCAGGTATGTTACAAACTTTTTATTTACCATTGTACTGCAGAGGCAGATAATGATTAGAATTAGCACACAGGTATGATTATCAATTTGCCTTTTAAAAATATTATAGTTCATACTAACTTTTTACAGGATAACTAAAAAGTAGGAACATTTATAGATAATTCAGCCCACAGAGCATTCAAATTTCTATGAGATGCTCTGTTATTCAGATTGCTAATGTGTTCATTTTGTGTAGAAGTAGTCATGTTTGACAGCAATAACATTTAATTTCTTGCAAGTGACTCGTTTCTTCTGACTGTGTAAGCTGTAAAGAGCTATGAGAAAAACCTGAAAGTAAAAGATATTCTTATGTGTTTGTCTTTAATTTCAGATACAACAAATTACCCAAAGGATTTTATCAGACACTTTAATCTCAATATCGATTAGGGAAGATGAAGGAGTTTGTTGGGTTTGTTGTTTTTAAACTGTGATTTTCGACAACATCGACATTATGACTCCCGTTTGTTGGCTGTGTCAGATACAGATCAGGAAAGAAATACTTAGTTGTAGCAAACCAACCAACCTCCACAGGCACAAGGAAAAAGCCAGAACGTCAGCCTCAGATCCTGGCTGATTCTCAAGGTAACCTTTGAATAGAGCACTTTATTAA
This sequence comes from Neomorphus geoffroyi, assembly GCA_033558235.1. NCBI lineage: Eukaryota > Metazoa > Chordata > Aves > Cuculiformes > Neomorphidae > Neomorphus > Neomorphus geoffroyi. The sequence goes on from JAUMJM010000016.1 coordinate 34,889,411, forward strand.
GTAGATATAACTGAAGTTAGAGGTGAGCAACTCTTGTTCTGAGATCTTTGTTGGTTGTATGGAAGCCTGGTATTATCCAAACATACCAATTCCAGAAGAGAAGGAAAAAACACCTAGCAAAGGATTTCATTCTTTGAATTCCATGTTTTCTTAAATTCCACTTTGGAGCGATAGTTTACCACTAAGCAATAACTCAAGAGTACTTAAAATAGTACATTGGTAGAGTAGCTTAGAAAAACATTATATAGTCCATTCATTTATAGTCCATTTGCATCTACTAATTCAATATTTCACATTTCTAAACAATTGTTTGCTAGTCTTTAAAGCAACAACATTGTTAAAAGTGCAAAATTGACACCGGGCTGGATTAAACAATTTCCCAGCAAAGCCTGCAGGGATTTCTAGTGCACACCATGATGTCACACAGCAGCTGGATGGGAGGGAGCTCTGCTGAAAGGCCACTGACAACACATGAGACACGCTGGGGAGAAAGTTCTTCCTGACTTGCTAACCCTCTTCCTCACAGCTGACAGCCCCAACACCTCGAAAAGGCTGAAAATAAACTGTCCTTATACAATGAGTGAACAAGAGTCTCATAAAGTTGAATGGGCTTTGAGCTCATGAATTCAGCTGGCAACTCGTCTTTGAGCAAAGGGCTCATAAAAACTTATATTAAAATGTAACTTTTCTAAGAATTACTCTCCCTTTTCAGATTTTTTTGACAGATGTTACAGATTTTTCTTTTGTTTCACATTCTCTTGAAACAATTACTAAACAGCTTGGGTCTTAAAATGCATGAAAGCAGAAAGTACACACACATTTCCCCTCTAAAAGCCTGAACTCACTATATTTTAGGATTGTTCTAGTTAGGTTTGAATCACCCTATTTTGAGAAAGAAAAACACATTTGTGACCGATGTTTGTGGGAATGAAAGTAATTATACCTTTGTCAGAGCTTTGCAAATGAAAACCAACAACAACAGCAGAAGTGTGGGTAGATAAGTCACCTCATCAGGAGGGGCTGCTGGGTACTATTTTGCCACAGAAAAACAATACAGGTGCTTTGTTGTAAAAACAAATATGTTTTTACAAGTTGCCTGGAGGTTGTCCTGGATGTACCAGAGAGCAGAGGAAAGAAGGTGGGGCTAATCACAGGGACCTTAAAGCCCATCCAGTCCCAACCCCTGCCATGGGCAAGGACACCTCCCACTGGATCAGGGGGTTCCAAGACCCCTCCAACCTGGCCTTGAACACCTCCAGGGATGGGGCAGCCACCACTGCTCTGGGCAACCTGGGCCAGGGCCTCCCCACCCTCACAGCAAAACATTTCTGCCTAAGGTCTCATCTCAGTCTCCCCTCTTTCAGCTTAGAACCTCTGTATCTTTCTAACATTTGAACCTAGATGGTTCCCATCTGTTGTCCTAAGATTCAGTTCCTTTGTCCAACAAAACTTCCTGTCAGGAAACTTTTCTTGATGTTCAGCCTAAATTTCTCTTTTCTCAGCGACAATACATTATTTCAGGTTACAGCCTCTTGTCCTTTTGCAAGAAGAGTGACGATTCTTAATGTTTATCTTTCACAAATAGTTATTGACAATTATCTTCTTAACTCTTGGTGAGCTGGCCAAGCTTTAAACATATAGATTCCCTAAATACGCTGTGGTGTCAGTTGTTTCTCTGCAGCCCCCAAAATTGCATTACAATTTTTGAAGCTGAGATTGCAATGCAAGGGGGAGGGGTATGCAGGTGGTTCATGGACTGTTTTCCCTGAAATAATCCTGTTTGTTCCTTAAGGAAAAAAAAAATCCATGTTTTACTGAAAAATAAATATTCCCAGGCTTGCTCTATGAGGGTTCAGGTTTCTCAGTTTCTGCTTTAAACCTAAGAGGTGCACAACTTCCTTCTGGTTTATGGCAATAATTTGGATTACAATAGCCTTTCCGCTGGACGGCCATGGACCAAAAGCAACTGGCTGATAATATTTCAATTTTTAGTCACTCTGAGCTCTCCTGGTGTTGTCAGCAATAGGAATACAAATAGCTGCAGCAGGTTGCATGAGCACACACTGTATAAACAGTCAAAACAACTATTAACAGTGTATTAAGTATATACACAGGACTTGGCAGGTGATAAAAAAATCCAGCACACGAACACACACTTAACGAAGTCTCTCAGAACCGATCCATCACCGCAAGCACAGCTTAATGGGACAAGGTTTGTGTGGTTTTTTTGAAACACATTTTGTGTTTTTGTATGTTCTTTCCTAATACTGATTCAAATCCAAATTGGAATCACATTCTATCACAATATTTGATTGCCTAATTCCTGACATAATCTTGGCACACAACAAATAGGGCATGGGTTGAGATACAACATTTTGAAGAAGTAAAAAAAAATATATTTAGGTTTTAATTTGAAAATTTTTCTTTACCGGCTTGGGTAATGTCTTTGGAACACTCAACTACATAACAATTTAGCACGGATGGTGATATTTTTAAGCAAAAAAATCTAACATTTTTCAAAACCATAGCCTTTGTTAAAAAAAAAATAGACCATAATGCACAAAGAAACTATCAAACATACTAACTGAATAAAGATCCAAACATATTTGTGAACTCCATAAGGTTTTTCAGATTTTTAATCTCTTTTTACTTTCTTATTTATTCCTAGAGTTTGTAAACTATAGGTGCAGATGGATTATTTATTCCCATAAATTGTAAACTGCGGACACTGAAGTTTTTCAAGGTTTTCTACTTCAAGAAGAAGATTGAAAAGTAAAGTAGAAAGCTATTTCCTTATTACAAATACCCTGCTTTTATATTGTTTTCTTCTCATTTGTCCGGTGAGAATCAAGACAAAGGAAGTATTATGGGAAAAAAACACCAGCAAAAACTGTATGCATTTGTTGTTGCTCAGTAACAGCCACACAGAAGAGCAACAGACAAAAATTTGGAATAAGTCTCAACCAGCTGGAAAGGGAGGAGATCTTTGCTCAGCAGACCAGGTGCATTGCAGGCTGGCTGTGGGCTTTGTCTTTTTTTTGTTTTAATACTGCAAACAGGATGTTCAGACATCAATATTTTTCAGTATGACTCTTTCTATGACTTTTTTCCAAATCTTTACCTTATTTCCCATTAGACTTACAGTAATAAATAGCAATTTCATCTTGTATACAGTACCACGAAAGTAAAGAAAGATCAAGCATTGTTGCAATTACCTATAAAAGGGTTATAAATAGAAGACGTAATGAGAAAGCTGATGGTTTCATTTACCTGCCATGAAAACTGAGTTGACTCTACCTAAAACACTTTGAGGGTCAAAAGGCTCTGCAGTTTTAGTCAGTTCCCACAAAGAAGAAGAATAAAGCACATTGTTTGCATTAAGCCAACACAACGATGCACTTGTAGTGCAAATCTGAAACAAGGACAGAAGACATTAAGAAATATTTAGCTCAGCCACATTTACAAGAGAAATCTGTGTACAAACTCACAATGAAAAGGATTAAATGGAAGCTTATTTAAGGTCTCTTTCTGTTAACATCATGGCCTAAACATATACTTTCTTCATTCTTCACTCTTCCTTCTCCCCTACTAATTCTACCAGTTTACTGGGATCCACATGTATTTTAATTTACAGTCAGCTAACATTAACTTTCTCGGTAGTTGGAAGCATTTATGCAGTAGAGAGGAAACAGACAGCATATGCAAGCATTGAGTAGCTTCCAGCTCTTCTACCTTCTGTACTTTGTGCTCCATCTATACAAACACACATTTAAATATCAGCTCACCTACTGTACTTCCTGCTCTCTCTGTACACATGCATTCTTAAATATCAACTTTTTATATTTAATAACCTCTGGTTTAAAGACCTCATGTAATGACAAAAGTCAATTTGTTACAGCAGTAGCTAGAGCCTAGTTGGATAATTAGGCTTGGGTGAATTTACAATGAACTAATTTTAAGGACAGGTAAGAATGCCTCAAAATGGGTCTGAACATATAAATACACACGGTGATGTCCAAAAGTATAATGGCAAATGCATATAATAACATAAATATATCTAAACTTGTCACCTTGATCTTTAATTGAGTGTTGGGAGAAAAGGTGCAATTATAATTCTTTTTTAACGGATGGGATTGTTCATCTACCAAACTTTGTGTATGTGATACATGATGAGACCCTGAAAATCATCAGTAGGATCACAGAATCATGGAATGGTTTGGGTTGGAAGGGACCTTAACGATTATCCAGTCCCACCCCCTGCCGTGGGCAGGGACACCTCCCACTGGATCAGGGGGCTCCAAGCCTCATCCAACCTGGCCTTGAACACCTCCAGGGATGGGGCAGCCACCACTGCTCTGGGCAGCCTGGGCCAGGGCCTCCCCACCCTCACAGGAAAATATTTCTCCCTAAGATCTCATCTAAATCTCCTCACTTTCAGCTGAAAACCATTCCCTCTCATCCTATCCCTGCACTCCTTAATGGAGAGCCCCTCCCCAGCTTTCCTGGAGCCCCCTTTAAGGAAGGCTGCTGTTTGTCCTCCAGCTGCACAGCCCATTTGCTGCCCCAGAGGTGGGAGACCTCAGGCCTGGGCTGAGCACTGGCTGTCCTGGCCACAGCCACGCAAGGGCAGGCTGGCAGCCAGCAAGCCCTCACAAACCTGCAGGACTGACATGGGCCTAATTTCTGCCTCTGAGGATGAATAAGCTCACCACTCTTGTTGGCTATCAGTGTATCAATGACTCAGGGGGTTCCCTTTTAAGTTAGAAACATGGTCACACACATTTTCTCAGACAAATGTCCAAAGAACCAAGCGCAGGCCTAACCTAATGGTAACTGAGATGTAGCTCCCTGTTTTTTTCTTTCTTTTTGACCAATACCCACCTTCATGGATCACTGAAAGGACTCTGTAGGCTGCTGAGTAAAGCTGGATGGCACAGACCATTCTTTGCTTCCAGTCCTGCAGCATTAAAAGTATCATTGTGCACGTTTAAAAGCTACTGACCATTATTTCTTGCTTTGGAGAACAAAATAATAAGGCTTGGTTCAAATCCCATTCTACTTTCTAGATTTGTATTCATTTGACGTTACGCTTCTTTCGAATCAGGCTTTACTCTCATAAATATCAGAGTGTGTTGCTGAAGAAATAATGCATGCGAAGTGGCCTGCAATCCTTGAACAAAGCAGACCTCATTCCCCCCTGTCATCATTATTCACCAGGCATGGCAGAATGAAGGGCTGAGAGGATCAAAGAGCAGAGCAGCAGCAGTATCTACTGATAATTGACAGGGTAAGCAACACCACTAATCAAGGCCAAAACACAGGACGTGGTAAAGGACAGACATTCAGGTCTTCTGGCTTGTCTGACTTCATTTAAACCAGGACCAGCTGGGGCAAAATGAAGTAAAGTTCTCCTTTAAATATAAGTTTTAAGTAAAATAAATGAGGGCAAAGTTACATTTGCTAAAATTAAAAATAAAACTGAACATAAAACAATTTCAGCTAATATCATACTGGACCGATATTTTCTGAACATCCTCCTTAAATTTCTAGAGGGGTTGAAGGTCAGGTTGGATAGGGATTTGAGCCCCCTGATCCAGTGGGAGGTGTCCCTGCCCATGGTAGGGGGGGTGGAACTGGATGGGCTTTGAGGTCCCTTCCAACCCAAACCATTCTGTGAGAATAGATGGCTAATTTCATGCTTACAAATAAGTGTGGCTTGGGCAAATTAATAGCCACATTCACATTTCAGTTTTCTCGATATTTTCTTTAAGTCCAATAGGCCAAACCAGTAAATTTTTAAAGAAAAAAAAAAAGAGAGAGATGTGCCAGTAGATAGAAAAGAGGTGAGAGAAGTCCATGTATACACTTCTTGATTGTCAAAGGAAATGGTTGAGAGGAAAGTGCTTGCTGCTGCCCTGATCAATATTTACATTCACAATCATTTTGTTCTGAACTTAAGGGTTCTTGTGAATTCAACAGAAGAAAAATGTCACTACATTTTAGATCCTAGTTTATTTCATATCCTAAGAAAACAATGAACTCGGTCGCGCTGTAGTCAGTATTCCTTGTCTTTAATATGGAACAAGGAAGACTGTTGTCGAAGTGACTAGAATCCTCCCATAAAGGCTAGCGAAAGGTTGGCAAACTAACACGAAGAGTTGTGTTCAACAACCTAGTCGTTTATATTTACCAGCATACTTGGAATTTGACCCAGAAAATTCAGCTCTAGCAGAGAAGTAATTTAATTTCTCTAGCTCATCCAAGCACTGACGTCTCTACTTGCAGTGTCAAAAATGTTTTCCGGTAATGAGAGCTAGGATAACGAGTTACATAGTGGGAACCTTGTGCTTCCAGCCTACCAACTAATACACAGAGGTTAACTGAAAATAGCATACAATGTTTTGTCCTTATTGAACTAAAGGTTTTTAGACACCATAAAATTATTCATATTTTGTGATAAACCTTCTGAATGTTACAGTTTGTTTTCCAGGAATAATGCCAGCGTCCCAAAGCCAGTTCTCATAACTGCTAAACACTTGCAGGTACATTTTTACTAAATAAAGAGCAGTGGGATAGTCTGCTATTCCGAAACACAAACTGCAAAGGAATTTCAGCTGAACAGACTCAAATGAAATATTTCACAGTCTCAGCCATGGTCTGTTATTCAGTTATTTCGTACAACTCCAAAGATAATTAAAGTTGCAAATATCTGAAGTCTCCAGACTACTGTGTTTCACAGCCAGGAACAACAGACAAAGAGCAATTTGTCATTTTCATGGTTGCCCTGGAGCCATTGTAGGAAGCCAAGATACATTCACAAATCAGGCTGAGATCAATAATTGTTTATGATTACTCTGTGCAATATTCTTGATGGTTGAAAATACCCCGATACAGAGAAAAAAAATATAATTTCAGAAATAGATGTCAGTGAAAATAGTTCAGCTGAAAGCAGAACTGCCTGTTCCAAATATACCTGGCAGAAGTGCACTGGCCCAACAGCAACAGGAAATTTAAAACATCAAGAGCTGTCTTACAATTCAATATTTAGAAGGATAAATGAAGTATCATACTAAACACAGCATTCAGGTAGAAAATGACTAAGAAAACCACTTTTGCCCATTTGTGGTTATGTGAAAGAAGGTCAGCTTCATCTGCAATGTATGGAAAACCTACTTTTTGATGTCATTCATTATCCATTGACAAAGAGGTTGTGGCAGGAATACGTGACCCATTTCCTTTAGAACCCTTCAAACTCCTCTGCCTTTTTTCAGAATATGACAGAAAAGCCTTCCAAGCAGCAAAACGCAAGCACGGCTGCTACTGTTTTACTGATTAAGGAACTATTCAAATGAATGGACTGCCATGAAAATACAGGTTTCTCTGTGTAAACTTCACAACCTTAGTAACACAAGCATTTTTGTGTTTCTATTTTTTCAATAGGAGCTGTGATATCAAAGATTATTTAACCCCCTTTTTTATAATCTTAAAACTACCCAAGTCACTGGTGTATAATCAGTGTTAATTCTAGTATAGCTGTTGGTATTACACCCTCATGTTACTTGGATGAGAGGACTTAGCTAAGTGAATTCCTAGTATTCTGTTTTCTCAGCCAGCCTGTACCTTGCAATAAAATACTACTTTACATTACTATCCCTAAAGATTTGAACACAGTTGATAGAAAAACTCTATTCCATATGATAGCAGTTTTGGCTCACATGAGACAGAAGAGAGCACACCTCAGCTCAGTTTTGGGATCCTGGCACTATTTCTTTGATAATATAAGAAAACACAAGAAGTTAATATTTTCATATTTGATTACTGCTCTTTTCATGATAAAGTGCCTGCCACCTCCGGCACTAAGAAGTTTCACTTTACCAACAAGGTCTTTCTCTCAAAATTACAGGCAAAGCAAATCATATTTTGTATTGCTTACAGTCAGAGAATCCATTCGTGTAAGACAGGAGTAGATACCATCACCTCCTGAACAACCTGCTGATTCTCCTGTACAATTGATGTGTTTTCCATCATGCCTTCACATCCCCAGTAAGTTCTGTGCAAATCAAACGAAATTAATTTCAGCTACCAGGTTCCAGCTCGTGACACATTTTGTTACATCATAATACTGGTATAATGGTGGGAAAAAAATCAAACAGAATAAGCAGCTTTGTTTACCATTCATATTTACTACTTAATGTAATACATTACCATTTTGTGTGATACCCAGCCTGATGATAAAAGAATCAGAAAAAAATCCTTTGTTTTGTTATGTTTGATCTTCCACTCAAACTGAATTTAATTTAAAAGTATAATAAGCCAACAGAAAATATTTTTCCCTAATTGAGATGTACCATCTGCTGTAGTAATCAGCAAAACACATCTCAACTCATTTGGATGTTTGATGCTCTGTTTTTGTACAAGTGACAACAGGAAATATGAGCATGCTTTGAATACAGAGTAATTTTTGTTCTAGCAGTATTTGTTTTACACATGCACTCAGTGGAGCTGCTTCTCGTGAAGGCGGCTTGTCCTGCATTTCTCCTCCTCCAAATATACTTTATAGGTATAGCATTCTCAGAGAGTCTAAAATAGGGATTTCGACTTCCAGCCTCTGAAAAAAATGAATTTAAGTAGGGAGGTATCTAAAAGTAGGTGGTTTTCACTCATAAATCTCAAACAGATTAACTGTGCTGATGACACACAAAGCTCCCTTCTAAATTTTTTCTCTGTCATTTAACATTTTTTCAATTTTCTTTTCAACTTGAATGCTCTTGTTAAGTAAAATATTTAAAATTTGGAAGCGAATTTACGAGTTTGAAATAAGATACAGTCACTCCACATACCAAACAAAATGAGGTTCAGAGGTGGGAGTTTGAGGTCCGTGCTGGTTTAACTTCCCTCGTCGGAGGATTAACTTGCAGTGAATCAATGGCATTTCATCTTAATCTCCTCATGTACCTCCTACAGCAAGGATAAGACAGGGACATTTAAATATCATACAAACAGAATTTTCCCTTTGCTGCCAGATAAAGTCTACACAAAACAAGTCTTCTTTTCCTCTGAACAATGAAGGATCACTGGCAATCGAGACAATCAATAGGCATTTTCTATTTTATAAGACAGTTATAAAGCTTGAGGTTCTCAAGGGCTACTTTTTCTGGGAAACAGAAATTTTAGCTCAATTAAATAATTAATTTATTTGAATTAGTTTGAGTGTAAAGTTCTTGTTTTAAGTGTACTCTTGTTTTATGTGAGATTATTCCAGATTCACATTGACTAACCTTTTGGTTTATACAGTTACCTCTCATCTTCTTGTGATGAGAGAGGTACCAAAGCCTGGCACTGCCTCCAAGGATGAGAAAATGTATGAAGAATAGTTTTTCAAGCACATGATGATTCAATTTCTGTTTTAATTCTTCTATAATACAAGATAATCAGGAGAATGATAAAAATATACGCACAATTTTCCTTTTCCTTATTTTCTAGAACCTGTGCAAAGGAAATAGGGCTTCAGAGCTCTGGTCCTTCAAGTTCTCACTTCTTTCTTTTCTGGCAAAATCAAGTGTTCGATTGTATTTAAATTATCCCAATGATTACAGTGTTTCTTTTTGTTTTGTTTCAATTGAGAGATACAGGTAGAAAAAAAAAGAAGGCTTCAAGAGGAAGTAAGATGGTGTGGGGACACCTGGGGAGGAACACAAAGGCTCATCTAGCCTTGGAATATCTCAGTGTCTTCCAGGAATAACAATTCTCAGTACTCTGCTTTTTCACCTCAGATCTCGAAACCTGATGGAAATTATTCTAACAGTTTTAGACGCAACAAATGTAGGAAAAGCAGAGCAGTTAAATAGCAGCAGGGCTCAGAAGAGAATCGAGCTCTCCTCCCAGCTGTGTAGTTCATCAAATTATTCCAACCTATACTAATCACAAACAGTCTGTTGCTAAGATAATAACAAGAAAAATCAAACATTGTTCAGTTGATCCAGTGATTGATTTCAGAGGTTTTATATCTTAACTAACAACACTGCTGTAAAGTTCAGCAGTTGCTGAGCTAATTTGCTGCAATTCCATTTTAAGATTTTGTTTGCATCAATATAAGATATTTCGTATTTTCAATTTTGCAGTGACATTTAGTAAAACTTCAGATTTCTGTAAATTGTCTACTCTACTTTGTAAGCATCATTTACTGATTTCTGGAGAGCGATAACCTTCTTTATTGAACTCAAAATCAAGTCCTTAACTTCAGAAATACACAATGGGCAAAAAAATGAGAGCAATTTGCCATGTTTCAGTATTTTTAATGTGTTTGAACAAAAAAATTAATCCTGCATTCACAAACTCCAAGTTTCAACGCAAAGGCACACAAATAAAGCTACATCAGAATGAAGTCTTTTGTTTCTTAATTTTCCATTGTAATTGAAAGAAGGTAAAGATGCTTTGATCTAGCTAGATGATTATATGTAGATTAACAAATAAAGGGGGAATGTAAATGTTTTTCAACTGCCTATGTTTACTCCTATGTTCTGTTTGGTATTCTATCACTAGGAAAAACTTCTTTTTTTTTTTTTTTACATGCAGATATAGTTACTAGAATTATAACTTTATCTTAGCACCTACCCTTATACTTCTGGTTTTGCTTCCACAGCTTCTTAACAAGTTGATTTAATTCCACTAGTCAAAAAGTACAAAATGCCTATCTGATAATTGGACGTCTTCTGCTTCATTCCATCAGGGAAACTATTAGTATGTGCATGGACTCTTGAACATTGTCATCATGCACGATATTTGATTTTGCTTAAAACAAAGCTATTAATTTTCTCCTGCTATTGATGTAATTCTTTCAGAGGGTACAGAACAGTTTCATCTCCTTCATCGTTACACAGCTCAAAATGCTCATAGATTATGAACACATATTGGGGAGGGGGGCTCTTTATCAGGGAGTGCAGGGATAGGACAAGGGGGAATGGTTTTAAGCTGAAAGAGGGGAGATTGAGATGAGATCTTGGGCAGAAATGTTTTGCTGTGAGGGTGGGGAGGCCCTGGCCCCGGTTGCCCAGGGAAGCTGTGGCTGCCCCATCCCTGGAGGTGTTCAAGGCCAGGTTGGATGAGGCTTGGAGCCCCCTGATCCAGTGGGAGGTGTCCCTGCCCATGGCAGGGGGTGGCACTGGATGATACTTAAGATCTCTTTGACCCCAAACCATTCTATGATTCTGTGATACCTTTTTGTTCTGCTATTCCCTGTCTGGATTCTTTCAAATTTTTACTATGGGAAGAAAAGTAAGTCTTAAGTGAACATGTAGTTAAATCTTACACATGCTCTTACCTGTCGTAAAAGTCTCTCATGGGAAAACGCAAGTTTCCTGTTGCCAGGCTCACAGTGCCAACGAGGCTGGGCACAGGGAGAGTCAGAAGAAAAAGAGAAAGAGAGACCCAATAACAGTGCCCGACACATGAGCACCAGCTCCAACTTTTAAACTGTCTGTGGAAGCAAGATAATCTAACCATAAAACTAACAATATTCCCAGAAACTGGGTTCTAGATTTATACGTGTTATATGAGTTGAATTTGTGCATGGTAGTTAAATTATACACAAACATCACATCTTCCATGGTCATCTTATTAATCTTTATGTAAGTAACTAACCAGCAGGCTGAGAATCTGCTGTATCTGCAATACGTTGAGGTTCAAGCTGTCTATCCAGACAATCAGTGGATGCAAAATATGCAAAAGTCATTGTCACCCACACAGAGGTGAATGCTGGCCTTGTTTGCAACATTTCAGGGTCCCTAACTTGGGACCTATTAGCGAGAAGGCAGGCTGCTTTATTATTTGAAAAGCTGTTCACGGTGATTTATGGCCTTGTATTAGCCTCCTCATCTTGAGATATTAGACAATCATACTTTGTCATGGACAGTCTGAGGTGGGGAAAACATACAGCATTCATCTTCCACTGCCATCTAGGACACTTCTTTTCATCTATTGTTTTTTTTCCTCTGGCATATCATTTCCTTGTAATCAATTTAAATTGAAAACTTTAATGACCTTCCTTGAGTGTTTCACTGTCTTTTCACCTACTCTGAGGGTTTTTCTGCAAAGAAATTAAAACCTCAAAACCTTTTAGAGTTTGCAGCATTTTATCTACAGAAAGGCATGCAAGCCTCATTGGTGATTGTCAAAGGGTTTTAGCTAATTAGCAATTAGGCAGACCCCAAGTACTTTGTGTAAACATGTCCAAGTTTTAAGTTCTAAAACAAAAATATTTTATTTGCTATAAAAAAAAGAGGAATAATATTTTAAGAGTTTATCCCCCTCCCCTAAAAAAAAAGGGGAAAACAGAGTAAAAAGAGGTTTTAGAAATCAAGACTAAATAGTTTCAGAAATAAAAACTCTTCCTGGTGCTCAAAGATTCTAAAGAGCAGGTACAGTTCTAAGCTGGTGTGTGTGTGATTGTTCAGATTTTTGGTCATTTGTGGGTAGGTTCGGTTTGGTTCTGTTTTGAAAAATCAGTCACTAAGCACTCAGCAAACAAAACCCAATCACAATGTTGTTTTGATTCACTGAACAGGATCAGGCACCAACAAAAACTGTACAAAATCATTCCTGCACTGCATTTTAAAACCTCCCACTGCATTTTAAAACTTCCACATTCAAAGGGAATGAATCAACATTAGGTTTAGTAACTCAGGTAAAAAAAAAAATCAGAAAAATGAACAGAATCAATATATTTGTACAGTAATTTTTACAGTAATGTAATTTAATGTGAGGAGCGCAGGGCAAAACTGAAAAGGGAGCACCCACAAGCCCACTCTCTCTAGTTGTGAGTTTAAATGCTGTCTTCTTCAGGCTAAGGCTTAAAGCGTCTTCCAGAAAGATGAATTTACATGTGAGTAATAAAGTGATCTGTAGGAAAATAATTACCTATGGCAAGAAAACAGAAAACTAATGAAAAATAATAATTTGAGAAGCCTGCTGGGGGAAAGCAATAGAGAGAAAGAAAAAAATCCCAACCATTTCCCTGTTAGAAATAACAGATTTTTTTAATGTGGAGCCAGCCAACAAGATTGTTGCCATGTCTGTCTACCAAAAGAAATGTCAACATTACACTTTATTCTAAGCTAACAAACAACTACACGCAAAACATACACAGAATGAAAACAGACATTTGAAACCCTGGTGCCACAAAGCAACTGCACGCTTTAGGCAGAGTCTGCTGCAGGTCATTTAAAATGATAAACCAGAAGGTCACGTGAGATACAATAACTGATCTTTACAATTGCCTTTCTGAAGGATGTATCACCAGAGGACACACACACAATTGCTAAACAGCAGTAGGGGAGTCACAGCAATGAAAACTCAATGAAAAAATCATTTTGGAATACAAGCATAAAGACATTATGGCTGTTTTTATGAAACATTGGAAATAAAAGAGTATGGTTTCGCTGTGTGGGGGTTAAATGGACACAGGTTAATGTTTTTTCTCCTTACCCTTAAAGTACAGGACACATTTCACTGGGAACCTCAATATATTCCTTCATACTAGGAGAATAGGAGGCTAAAGCTGGCATTTACGGATGAAAAAGGCAGAGTCATTTTACCAACCACATTTTTCTTCTCCTCCCAACCCCAAATAACAACAAAAAATGTTATAGTGAAAACTCTCAAATCAAGTGCTTGTGATGAAAATGTTCCTGGAATAGGAAAGCTGTGCTGTCCTGCTCACCTTGAGGAAGAGAATCTGACCGAACCGAGGACTCCCACTGCCATACGAGTGTCCTAACACCAGGCTATCAGTTAATTTCAAAGTGACCTCCCTTATTTTCATCAAAAACTTCTCTGGGACATCCCTCAGAAACCTCTCCAACAGTATCTGAAGAAACAGGTCAGTTTTTCCAAAAAAGTTAAATTTCAAGCACTCTTAACCATAGTGACCCTGCACGGGATCTGGATTTAGGTTTCACACCTAAAATACATAATGAGCTGAATTCTGAGCAAAAAAGGGAAATAATATTGTGTGTTTAAGCACCCTAGAAGTTCGAGTGCCACTTGCTCAGAAAACCTGGGCATTTAAGATCTGAAGTCTGAGTGAAATATCAATTTAAGTTTGAATGTACAACTGATACTTTTGAAATTACACTTCCATCATCTTTGCAGTTTGCCAGTTATACCAGACCGATATGACTCATGAATTTTCATTTTTAATTTTCACCTGAATTAATGAACCTTCAGGCTGTGTTAAGAAACAACACAAAGTTGTCAGTATCATTCCAGAGACCAAAAGAGGCTAAACTGAGAAAAACATTAAACTTAACCAACTGATTGATAAGAATTCCATTTGCATTATTACTTTGGGTTATGTCATACGTGTAATAAATGCCTTGGTAAAATGATTAAACCAGAAAAAATTGTCAGTAATTCCATGAGTACATTATTTTTGAAAACAAAGCTAAAACTCCTGATTCTCTTAGTCATTTTGAGATTCGCTGTTTCTCATCAGCCAAGAAGTACCACGTTAATTGTGCCATTATAGGTATTCTTAGGTCATCATAAATTTTTCTGCAGGCAGAGACAGATAAAAAGATTACTTTTGAGATATGCTGTACTGTTCATGGTAAATCATTCCCACTGAAGTTTCAGATACAGAAATAACCTTCCTCTTGTCCTGTGTGTTAACCCTTTGAACTTATTTAAAATGTCTGTATGTCACGAAGCCTTGAGATGGCTGTCTTGCTGAAATCACACGGTTAGAATACTGGGCAGTTTGAGAAGAGGAAGGGTGGATAATGAGTTCATACAAAACAGTCCTGGGCTGAAAAACATGGCTGCGATTCCAAACTGAGGAAGGGTGGAAGGAAGGATGGAAGGACAGAAAATCATTCTATATTCTCAGTGGAAAAATCTGTAAAACTGAAATAATAGACTTCAAACATATCGATGATTCTTTTTGCTTCATTTACCTTGAAAGAGGCTGTTTTAAAAATAAAATGCTTTTGTTCTGGCCCAAACAAAATATGTCATCAACCAGTAAAAGGCTGAACCAAAAAAAAGAGAAAAAAAATGGTAAACATTCTGGGTTTATGTTAGTGACGTACCTGAAACACTCATGTGCCAGCAGGAAGAACGTCAGCATCCCCACTGCCTGGGGAGCAGCAGTGGTCAGGAGAAAGAACATCCCTGACTGGAGCCCAGTGGCTGCCAAACAGAAAAAACACAACCACCATTATCAGAGAAACACAGTTGGAGAGGTCCATCTGGGCACTTTAGAAAGTCTTCACACAGGCATCAATATTTAAAACGTTGTCTTCTTTCATGCGAATCAGCAGGAAAATCTGTTTTAACCAGACTACAGACAGTCTGAGAATACAGCAATTAAAATCTGTTATCCACATCCTATCGCTCTCACTTCAGGGATTTCTTTTCCCCCGACTCTCCACAGAACTAACAGCAATACAAGATTTTGTCTTTATGATTTAACGTTGCATTGAATAAGAAGCAGCCTGTCCACTGTCAGTATTGTGGCTGCAGTTAGGTCACAGGTGCAGGTGTGGAGCAAAGATGAAGTGAAATAACTCCATGTTGGGACAGTTTCAAAACTGCCTACACCTGGGCACAGAGCACAGTACTCAGAGTTATGCAGATGAATCCTAGAATCACAGAATGCCCTGAGCTGGAAGGGACTCACAAAGATCATTGAGTCCAACTCCTGTCCCTGTACAGGACACCCCAACACTCACACCGTGTGTCTGAGGGTGTTGGCCAAAGGCTTCTGGAATATTGTCAGGCTGTGACTGCTTCTCTGGGAGCTGTTCCAGTGCTCCACCACCCTCTGGGGGAAGAACCTTTTCCTGATGTCCAACCTAACCCTCCCCTGGCATCTTCCTGCCATTCCTCGGGTCCTGTCATTGGTCACCAGAGAGAAGAGCTCAGCGCCTGCTCCTCCTCTTCCCCTGGTGAGGAAGAAGTAAACTGCAATGAGGTCTTCCCTCAGCCTCCTCCAGGCTGAACAGACCCAGTGACTTTAGCTGCTCCTCCCATGCCTCCCATCTAAATCTGTAGAAGCTTGATCCTCTGCCACTGTCACCTTGGCTCCACAAGACTGCCAAAGAATTTAAGGACACATTGAATTGATCATTCACTCAGCAACGGGTGTAGAGGCTCTAATGATGAAACTCAGAGGATGAACAGCAGCAAAAGGAGCCCTAATGCAGTGAGCCACCAGCAGTAGAAATCATCACAAAGCATATGAAGACTGCTGACTACCACGCATTTAAACTGGAATTTATAGTTGAAGCCAAAGGACAGCCAGTTTAAATCACATCTGTTATGTGGGTGCAGCATACAGGCTAAGATCCCACTGCCCCAGCCCAGAGGGCTGTTGACACAGTGCTGCACCTAAAGTAGTATATAAGTGTGCTCCTGAGAGGCCACAGTCGCTTAAACAAAGAGCTGCTCTAGCAGAAAGTGGGAATTAACTTGTGCCTTACCACGCAAACAGGTAAGAGCTGAAAATGTACCCATATAAAATATTCCCCTGCTCAATGTTCTTGCGCTCAACAGATCTGGCTGATATCCTCTAAGAAATACTCAGTTACAAAATGCTAACTGCTGAGCTGCTTGAAGCTCTCCAATTTGACAAACTTTCAGTAAATCAATAACAAATTTCTGAAGGATTTTAGTTAACATTTGCTGTCTTCTTCATCCTAATACTTTCATACTAATACAATAAGAACAGTGCCCAAGAAAAAAATATATAAGTTATTGATCCAACTGCTTAGAGATGTAACTGATTATTAACGGGAGCCAGTAAGAAATATTACCCTTTGGTTCAGTGCAGTGTAATTAAGGATATTAATCAAGTTCATGTGTTTTCTGGTGCAGATTCTTGTCTTTGCTATGAACAGTAGGTTGAGATCCAAAGTAATGAATACCGTGTAGCCACCATAGGAATAACTACATAGAATATGGAAAAATACAGCAAACAATTATCCAATGTTGATAGGTTCAGTCATTTCTTTTTTCTTCAAAAATTTTCTTTTATCTTTAAAAGCCAACAAATTGTCAACACTGGAAATGGCAATGGTAAAAAGCAAAGGGTACTGGTAAGGAACTGCATTTCTACAGATGAGGACAAGCTGTTAGAAACTTTCAAACAAATTGCACATCTAAATATTCAACCGACATCACACAGAAATCAAAGGCAAATGGACATTCCCTATCCCAAAATATTGTCTCCTTGAAAAAAGTAGCAAACACCAGGAATCAGATAGCAATTCTAAGATGAAAAGAAAGGAAAGTGAAAAAAAAAAAATTAAAAAAAATAAGCAGCTCACAGACTCTGGAAGAAGCTCCCATGGAAAAAAAGGATAAAGCTGATTTTTTGGCTCAGCTTTGTTCCCATGTTCCCAAAACTTCACAGAAATCCTTTCCCCTGATACAGTGTCTTGGCAGCTCTCCTCAAATCCCAGAAAGCTATTTTGTACCTCAGTATATCCTGGTGCTTGTCGTTTCCCTACCTGCAAATGCACATCTTTTGATAGATCTTTATTGCATAAGAGCTACCACCACTTTCCAACTACCTTCCTGGACTTTAAAGCTACATAGGAGAAAGAGAAACTAAGGATTAATCAACAGGATTCATACCCCTAAGTGCTGGGCTTCATCCAGCCCATGCTGTCCACTTTGAATGAAAGTATTCCCATCAGTACATTACTGACATTTATTCTTAATGTGCTCTAAAGCTTTTGTTGTGCAAGCGTAAAGGGGACAAAGATGGACAAGGATGATTGTTCAGATCATTCTGCTTTCTAGATTTTCTCCGTGCAGAAGATTCTCTCTGCAGAAGGCACAGTGTGATAACATTAAGGATATCTGATTAGACAAGAAATATTACAACAAATAACCCAGACTTCCCCTATTCTTTTCTGTGTAGCTTTCTCCTGAAGTATTCATGCATCCATTAGAATTAAGCTTTCACCTGGAACATCAAACATCAAAAAATGTTTCCTGGTGAACGGTCACGCCCGTATTTTGGTACAAAAGAAAATAAAATGCACCCATCATTTGCACATACTTTTGTTGTTGTTGTACAAGATATCAGATATTTCAGACACAACCGATAACCCTGCAATATGTGCAGGGAACTCCAGTTTCTCTACATGCAGTCTGTGAGGAGCTGATGCCTGACCACGACTCACCAGGACCTCCCAGGCGTGATCTGCTGTCAGCACTGGTTACTGGTTGGGTTCCCCTTGCATCTGACCCATGCCTAAATCTCTGCAGTTTAGCATCAAAGGTAGGAGGATGACATGCAGCCATCTGCAGTATTAACCGTATATAGGTTTTAACTTATCTTGCCAACGTAATGAAAATAAAATGAGAAATATTTCTTTATTCTTCTAACCTCAGTGTAGCCTAGTTTTAAATGAAACAGAGCAAAAACCAGATAAAGCCAAAATCTCCCGAGGTTTGAACACTCTTAGTGTTCTCTTCCTTTCAGATCATTCAGATCACAGCTTAACTTTCATATTCCCATTGGATAAAGAACAAGGAGGAAACTTCAGGGAATGCCTCCAGTTAAATACAGATCTTTACTACAGCTTCTCAGTTCTCTTCCCTGACCAGCTGGCCTGACGACTTCAGATAAAACCTCACAATACTGTTTCCTCTTGGCTAAGTATTTATGGACTCACTATCAGACCAATGAAAAATGAGTTATTTAATATAGTCATGCATGTGAAACTATCCAAGATGCTGCATTACAGTAGACCACTTTCTTGTACAAACTGAAGTGGGATTATTCTGGGGACTTCTTTTAACTGTAATTATGCAGGACAAGACAGATACAAGGAGAGTATAGAGCTCATACATTATAGCATCAGGATTTAACACACAAAGTATACTGAAAAGTATAAAATGCCTTCCTGCAGGCCTCTCAGATACCTACACTTTGGAAATAGAAATAATTTTCAATATTTATTTCTTTCACCAAAGAAGAAAGTATATTTTTTTGAATAGTAACATGAACATGAAAAGCAACCCCATCAACAAGCATGGCTCAGGATGTTGTTTCTGTAATATGTGTACTCTTCAAAGGAAGAAATTAAGTAATTCAGATAAATCACAGCATAAGAGGAGTGACTCCCACTGCGTTATGAAATTTCTGTTACAAAGTGTTGGGATGTCCTTGAATTAGTGTTCATTTTGGGAACGTGATACTTAACAGCAACCCTATTGGGAACATGCGCAGGAGGAGAGGACTAAAAGTCACACGGGCTTTTTCTAGTTCTAATGAATGCAATTCAGGAACCTGGCAAGAATATGTGCAAAAAGTCTTGTTCTATATCAGTGCCGTAACATTCAACACAGATTTTTGGCATGCTTATTCTTTTCACTAGCAGGGTTTTACCAGCTCTTCTCAGTAAAATTTGTTTTCAGAGGCTTGACTTTCTTTTAAATCTGCATTGGAACACTTGGCTCTTTGACACTTAACTGGTAGGATAACACTACGGTGTCTGAATATACCCTTGCTCACCAGGGGATCAGCACTTCATTGTGCCAAAGTGTTCTAAGTGACTAAATTCACCCTCATTTTCCCCAGGGGCAACTAATGCTGATGTATCAGCTACTGGCCAGCTGGCAGCTTACTCAAGGAGAAAGCCTTTTCCAGGACATAATAGTACAGAGGACAGTGAAAACAGAGAACTGCTGGGGAGATGGAGTGCACTCAAACCTGTAGAGCATGCAGCAATATTTACACAAGTGTCATACAAGAAACTGTACAACAGAGTAACTGATTATCATACCAGTGAATTCCATCCATGGCAGTGCTGCATCCCTGGAAAAAGGTACTGCATCCATGGAATAAAGTTGCAACATCATTAATTTCCCAAGGCAAGCCACTGCTCTAAATCACATTAATTGCATGTGACTATTAGAGGCAAGCATTTGAACTGTGCTCTATGCCAGCTACCATTTGGAAATTCATAATTGCGCCAGACAACACTTTATTTTGCTTATAGCATCTGGTTACGCATCTTTCCAAACTGAGCATCAAAACTTAGACAGGAAGTGGTGGATTTGGTTCTTGTTGAGTTAGATTAGTCCGCTAGGTTTAGAAAGGAGGCTACTGTACTTACTTGCTCTTTTTTTTGATTCTGTAATCCAAATTTAAAAACACACATAAGAACATATGTTCTACCTCAAAACATTCATCTTCAATACTTTAAATATCAGAGTGAATTTAACTGAAATATCTTATAAAAGATACAATTCAGAGTATTTTGCCTTCAATACTGATACACATTTTCATCACTTAATATACATAATCTATAAATAAATTTAGTCTTTGCTAGAAATATAACTGCAATTCAACAAAATTTAAACATGGCTTTTGTAAGAGTTCTGTTCAGAAACCAGTGAACCAGTTAGGTGTCCTGACCTATGCATATTGTGTATACTCCACCTGTATGTGATGTGGCAATATCAGATCTACTGATGCTTTTTTTCCTGAATCCTCCTCTCATCTGTGAGCACTATAATGCACTGCAAGTCTTTGTAAGTTTTTAACATCCCTGTCTCCCATAGTCAAAACAGCTGGGACATGTGAAACATGAGAAAGCCCAGTGCAAAACTTCCTCTTGTGAGATTCCTACAAAGGCCTGGATTTTGCTGTTCAGATGGTGATGGTTCATAAAAATTATCTGAGACCTGAAATATCTGTGCATCGTCGAGCCCAAAGAGTGGTAGTGCATGGTGTCTCATCCAGTTGGCGGCCGGTCCCTAGTGGTGTTCCCCAGGGATCGGTGTTGGGCCCGGTCCTGTTTAATATCTTCATTGATGATCTGGACGAGGGGATTGAGTGCTTCATCAGCAAGTTCACAGATGATACCAAGCTGGGAGGAAGTGTCGATCTGCTGGAGGGTAGGAGGGCCCTACAGAAGGACCTTGACAGGCTGGAGAGATGGGCTGACTCCAAGAGCATTAACAAGTCCAAGTGCCAGGTGCTACACTTTGGACACAACAACCCCATGCAGAGCTCTGGGCTGGGGACAGAGTGGTTGGAGAGCAGTCAGGCGGAAAGGGACTTGGGAGTGCTGGTGGACAGGAAACTCAACATGAGCCAGCAGTGTGCCCAAGTGGCCAAGAAGGCCAATGGTATCCTGGCCTGCGTCAGGAGCAGTGTGGCCAGCAGGACTAGAGAGGTCATCATCCCCTTATACTCGGCACTGGTCAGGCCGCACCTTCAGTGCTGTGTCCAGTTCTGGGCCCTCAGTTTAAGAAAGATGTTGAGTTGCTGGAGTGCGTCCAGAGGAGAGCGACGAGGATGGTGAAGGGGCTGGAGCACAAGCCCTGTGAGGAGCAACTGAGGGAGCTGGGGTTGTTTAGCCTGGAGAAGAGGAGGCTCAGGGGAGACCTTATTGCTCTCTACAACTGCCTGAAAGGAGGTTGTAGTCAGGCAGGGATTGGTCTCTTCTCTCAGGTGACCGGCGACAGAACAAGACATGGTCTCAAGCTTCGCCAGGGCAGATTTAGGTTTGATATTAGGAAGAAGTTCTTTACTGAGAGGGTGATTTGCCATTGGAATGTGCTGCCCGGGGAGGTGGTGGAGCCACCGTCCCTGGAGGTGTTTAAGGAGAGATTGGATGAGGCTCTTAGTGCCATGGTGTAATTAACAAGTAGGAGTAGGTGTAGGTGTTGGGTCATAGGTTGGACTCGATGATCTCAGAGGTCTTTTCCAACCTTATGATACTGTGATACTGTGAGACTCCATTTCATACACGGTACCATTTCAAATAGATGATTGAGAGACTCACATCACACAGGGCAATAGGTAAGGCAAGAGGAAAGGTTCAGCTTAGGTTACTCTTCTCTTTCCCATCTCCTTGCAGAGTCCACTTGCCACAACACTTGATCGATGTTCCTTGGACATAATTAGTCTCACTACTAATTAGGTCCTTCATAAACTTACTTGAACTAATTAGGATTTTTTGAACCTGCCTGTACATTTTTTATCTTATCGTCAACTCAAGAGATCCTCCTTCCTTCCTCTGGATGCCTGCCCAGCTGTTCATCCCCCGTAAATGAATGTCAAAACCAAAGAATACATGCTGCCTTCTTGCATACATATTCATAGCCGTCTTCACGCTTATCTGCCACAAAAGCTAGGCATAAAATTACTGTCGTCATAATGAAAAGGGGCTGAAATCTCCCCATGAAGCATATCCACGGATCATCACTGCTCTGGGTTCAGAACCCTGACTATTTCACAAAGCCGCATGTCCCACATCTACTGGCAAATCCTTACTCTGGGTTTTGCTCTTGCTCTCTTGGAAGCCACATATGGTGTAGCAAACCTCTAAAACTGTAGTGAGGTACAGATCTCCTGAGGTTGATTTTAATTGAGCTTTCAGCAAAATGTATGCAAGTCATCACCTACAGATCTTCAATACAAGTCTAAATCACATTTGTCTGCAATTAAAGTGCCCAGTGGTAAGGTTTCATAAACCACAGTAAAAGCAAGGTTCTCAAGTATCACTGGAGGCAGAGTCACTGCACTGATCTCAATTTTAATAACATCTCAGAGAATTCCTCTTCTGAAAAGAAAATAATGATGGAGTTTTAAAAGATTCTAAGATCACACACTTTTTCAAGTTAGTTCACCCGTAAGAACTATCCCAAAGCAGTTAACATGGCAGGAGAAAAACCCACCATGGGGTGCCTGATTTAGAACCAAAGAAAGGAGATATAAACTCTTTCTGATCCTTCAGAGCTATCAGGAGAGATCAAGCGTGTGGAGCAGTTTAAACTCCAACGATGATATAGCTTTAGGGTCCATGTCTGTGCATCCCTCTTATGTAATTAACAATTCATACAAAATATCTTCCCTTGTACACCTTGCATTACATCTGTCTATCTTCTCAACAAGGTCTTCTGAGGTTCTCCTGGCATTACTAGTCTTTCCACATCTTCAGTACCAACGCTCCCTGCAAGTCAGGGTTTGTTTGCTTCCAGTATCCAGAGACGCCAGTACAAGAACTGCAGAGTCCCATGGGAGCTACACAACTCCTGAGTACCCTTGTCTTCTGTTGGCTGCCTTCTCATATAATCCCAGCCTGAATAAGTCAGTGTGCACAAAATGCACTTCTCAGCTCGGAGGAATTGCTATGGAAGCAGACCAGCACTGGTAGCTTATGCAGCTGAGAATTTACATGGCACACACACACACACCACCTGTAGTAGTAAAAAGTCATGTATCACTGTACTCAGTTAACATCTGATAAGTTTTAAGGGAACTTGGATGGGATATATCTATGCCTTGGCATCCACTCACTCTCCCTCAGAACAATCTTGAGTTGCTTTTTGAGGCACATTTAGGAAAGTTGAAGTTTTGAGACTTTTTAACAGGTTTCTTCAGACACAATCTGACACGTTGCTCATGGCAAATTGTGGCCATAACTGTGCTCTCAGCTACAACAACTTACTACAACCTATCCATTTATGCATAGCTGCTACAAGGCCATTTGCCTCCTGCTTATGTTAGAAGCTTTGTGGTTTACATCTCACCCTAGTTGTGTGCCTTCGTTTCCTTTCCATTAAAAAAAAAAGCTGCTTTGTTTTGGCTGAACAACAGAAACTGAGCAAAACAGCAAACAAAGAAACGATTCAGAAGATAAATGAACCACTAACATTAGCGATGCTCTATCTATTGGTTTCCCAAAACAGTTTCAATGCCTGAAGGCTTCGCCATGGGGGCAGCAGAAATGATACACCATAATTGTCGTTTCTGAAAGTCTCCAGATCTGATTATTGGCACTAAAAGTATCACCATATTTTACTAAACTGAATTAGTGAGCTATTCTTGCTGGAAGCAGCAAAGTGCTAATAGCTTGTTGTTACGATATTCACCGCGCTAAACGCCTGGGCTTCCACAGACAATAACTAGCTGTGCTGCTGGTAAATGCTGCCCGCTGCAGCATACAGCAATTCACAAAGGAAAAATATTGATTATGAATTTGCCTAAAAGAATGCTTAGCAAAACACCAGGATTTTAGTAAAATATATGCATACGTGTCTGTGGTTAAACTTTTCCATTCCTTTAAACTCTCAACATTGGTGGCCCTCCAGCAAGCAGCAATATCTTAGCCACACTATAAAGAAAAACAGCTTAAAGCTACCAAGAAAACCAAACCCACAGTTTACTAAAATGCAAAAAGGACACATTCTCTTGGAAAGCAAAAAATCCCAAGTTTGGGATTTGGCCAAAATCCTACAATTTTGGATTCCCGAATATAAGATTCCTGTGCTCAAAGAAAGCTCACAGAAAAATTGATTTGACCTAAAGGAATTAATAGATACAAAATTTCAGTCCTGATATATAAGGAAAAAAAAATGCCTGGACTAATGTATGATTCTAGTGCACCAACAGAGTAGCCTTTGCTTTCTTAGTAAAACTTCCTTTGCCCTCATCATCAGCCTCAATCAAGCACACAAAAAACATTCCTTGACAGAGTCAATTTTCCAGGTTCATAAGACACCATCATCTTAGATCTTCTCTAAATATATTAGAATGCAAACCCATATATTATTTTGCTTTGAAATTATTATTTTAGGTGGATATACAAAGATAAAGTTGGTATTTCTGAACCGTCCCCACAGCATAAAGTGCTTAATGAACTAACTAGAGGCTGATAAAAATGTATTTTTGTACTAACAAGCTTGCTCGACATGTTAGCTTTACCTGTTTTACAACACATTGAAACCAAAATACTTCCAATTTTCAGAAAACAAAGTGAATGACCCCAAACCCCCAAGTGCCAAGGTCAAGGCAATTACATAAAATGAACTTTAAGAAATCAATAATAATCCAACAAAAATAGTCTGTTAAATATTCCCAGCTAACTCAATTCACATCTCCTTTAGACAGCATAAAGTCTAAATAGGACCAGCAATATAAAAAGATTAATTCCCTCTGCACCAGCATTGCTTTTTACCACTTCAGCTCATTTCTAGTCATATTCTGCTTACTGATGAGCAAATCCATTCATAAAAACAGAGAAGGGAATTAAGTCATATCAGACATTCTTCCTCCCAAACCTTCAAGTTATATGTCTAAATAAAACAAACATGAACCTACAATAATTCACACTAAGTTAAAATAAAGGAAAAAAAATTACAAAAATAATAATTGAACTTCTGCGCATGACACTACAGAAGATGATGGCTTTGTGCTTATTCTCACCTCACTTCTGGCAGGACAGATGGGCACAGCCACAGGCTTCTGTGGCCTGAGTCGCAAACAAGGCACAATGTCCACAGCAGCTGCCTCTGCCAAGAAGGAAGGCTTCTCCCGTCATCCGTGACATTACTGTCCCTCATGTCCACACACACTGGTTGGACCTCAACCACTTCCCTTTTTGATGCAGAAAAATTGAGAGCCAATGAAGTTTTGGGGATGAAAATAGACCATTGATAAAAGAAACCTGTTGGCATCGGCTTGGATGTCCTATTTGTCATTTTTTCCTTCAGAGAAGGAATATTTTCCTTTGGAGATTTGAGTTCATGATCAAAGCCAGCCCCAAAGTGTTGAAGCCATTTTATTCTGCTGTATAGTTTGTATTCACAAAGAAACAGAAGCACTAGCAAGTTTTATTAAACTTCAGTACTTCAATAACAGAGACGCAGATAAATGAAAAGAAGATTGAGGACTAAACAATTTATCCAGAAATCTTTTCCTTTACCACATTCTTAAACAAATATAATAAATTGTACGGGGACTTGTTCTCAATTAACATCAAGTGTAGAGGAATTTAACCTTTGTACAATTCCCTTCGCCTGTTTTATGCTTCAAAGCTCTGAATTTTTACCCTATTTCCCATGCCAAACTGGTTTTCAAGAGATAAGTCATATATGTTTCTCTGAAGATGTGTCTTTTCATTTTCTTAATGCTCTCTCCTCCTTTAGGCAGATGGAAACCACCAGCACCCCTATTTTCATTGTTTTTGTGATACTGCTGATGTAGCCTTAACACCAGCACATGTGCATTACTATTTGCCTTTATTAAAAATTTTCAGTAATTCACCACTTTTTCTTACTTTAAATGTTGAATTTTTACAGCAGTTGAAACTGTATCTATTTAATGGTTGACAACTACTTTTGCTGCTTCTTTGTGTTTACTTTTGCTAGGTGTATACCTTTGCACTGTTGTTCTCTCAAGTTGCAGAAAAAAAACCATCTCATTTAATAAATATTTCTGTTGATACAAGCCATTTCAAACCCAGAGACACATGGAGGAACAAAGAGTACGAAAGGGTCATTTATGGAAAGAGAACCTGACAAGTTGCCCAGCGGTTATGGTTTGGTCAGGCAGGCATCCAGCCAGAGCACGCAGAAGGTGAAGGATACAGTGCTTCAGAATAAGCACTAACAGAAATACAGGAAAAGGTTTTCCTCCTCCCTCTTATCATTTGAAAAGAAAAAAAAACAGCTTGGAAACCACATTACTGAAGCGGTGAACACACAGTAATGGATTTGTATGAAGGAGCAGTTCGGGTTTCCTGTGTGGAAGTGGCTTTCCAACTCTTACAGCTGCACGGTGAAGTTCACCCTGCCTCCCCCTTTTTGCTCTCACAGATGTTATGACGGATATGGCAAGCAAATATGATCCAGCTCAAAAACCTCAAGTCGGGTCCTGATGGACATCCAATTCCTCCTCCTCAAGCAGCCAAGAAGCACAGTGCGCTGGCACGCAGCAGCCACTCAGGAGATAAATGAACATTCCCTGGCAAACAGTCAGGTCACCTGTAAATGCCTCTGAGTCAGAGCGACTCAGGCAGGTAGGAATGCCAGGAAGAAATGATGGCAAAAAGATTCCCCCCAAGCTTTACAGGCCAAATGTGCCAAATGTAAATAGGCCTGTAGGATGGTTTCAGCCAGCCTGGAAACCTCTGCATCACCGGCAGTACAAACCTCCACCGTCCGCTCTACATGAAAGGCAGAGTATCGCAGCCTGAGCTCTGACTGGACTCACTGCAGTACAGAAACAACTGCTCTTGCTAAAGAGCTGCTTCCAGCCTGGAGACAGGGAAAATGGTGACATGAACACCACAGTACCAGCACAGCAAGGGAAGCCTCCGAGTGTGTTGACCTCCATGATCTAATGTGTATTCATTGCTCTGTTATAGAGGGGTTTGGGGGGCTTTTGTACGGCTGTTCTAGCCCAGCCTTCACTGTTAGCTCTTCATCCTCCTGAATACAGCACTCAAAAGCAGTACTCTCACATTTACAGCATGGTCCACCGTCACAAGTCACTCTCAAGTTCTCAGACCTCCTACAGGAGCTGTGCAGACCACAGAGAGAATAAAAAGCATATTGCCACCAGTAAACCCTGTCAGGATGATACTATAGTCACTTGCCAGATAAACTCAAAGATCAAGTGCAAATGATGCAGGATGCCAACACTGGTACCTGAGACAAAGCTGTCACTAGCTGGAATATTAACTACAGGTGAGGATGCATATGGGATGGGATATAAGAAACAAAGAGGATCAGACCCACAAATGTTGTCTTCCAACTCCCTTTACTCCCCAGGGACCATGAGAGCAAATACAGCCACAAGGATTCCCTCAGAAGTGTCTGTTTATCATGTGTCAGAAATCACACAGGGAAATGAACATCATACAATCTGCGGTATCAGACAGATATCTTGGCTAAGCATGTTGAGAGAAGAAATGAGCTGATCCCGTAACACCTTGCACTGGAAAAAATCTGATCAGCAGGTGCTACAGATACAGGTAGATACAGAAGTCAGGTTTTCTGTACTGAGTCACCATCTTCCTGTGATGCCATGATATGTTATAAAGAGCACTACAGAATCAAAGAGAATTTCCTCCCAGCCTTGTGACGTAATAGCCTATAGAATTTGCCATAGAATTTACTCACTAATGTTCAGGTCATTCAGTGAGAACAAGTGGTTTTCCACACACCACGCTCAATCCATCCACCTGCATTAATTCATATGACTGCTATCAACATTTGCTGTTTTATCAGATGGGAGCTTTCAATACACAGGCTACAGGGCGTACGCTGATCACAGGCTGGTGTCAAGAAAGAACATACTCTCTTTGCACACTATTATAGAATTACAGGTAAATATATTATGGGGATTTATATCTTTATTTGAAGCATCTGGTATAAATCAACATTGTGGGCAGGATACAAGATTAGAAAGGTCATTGGGTCTTTCCTGATCATTTGTTTCATATCAAGTGAAGGGCGTTTTTTTTTTCTTCCCCAATTCCAGTAACTCCATTCAACAGCTTCAATTTTCCTTCAATCGCTCTCTTGCAGCCTCCTCTGTGTGTCAATCACAAAGCAGAAGCTAATCATCCAAAAACATCTTTAGTAGATGCTTGGACAAGTAGAAAAGAGGATTCAGGCAAAGAGATTAAAAAGCTAAACTCAGCAACTTGTTCTGACTCTGCCCGTCGCATCCCAGCCACCAAGGGGGCAATTCTTTTTGCTTCAAATATAAAAAAACATTCATAATGGAGTTTATTTAGACCTTCTTGCCTTAAGTAAGCAAGTTTTTAATCTATCACATACATTCCTGTAATGTAGGTTTGATGTTAATGGGTTGTAAAGTGGGTAATAATTTTCTAACTGACCTCTTCAATCAGATTAGATCATATTATTGACCATGCTGTTTGTTTTATAACCACAATCATATTGTGGAAGAAAATCTCTTGCAAGTAGCACATTTATAAGTGCCCATTACAGCAAAGGATGACAGGTCTGCATGTTTGGCACTTTTTAAATATTTCTTTTTACCTTGCTGGCAGTATTCCCATCAGCATCCTAAAGCAATCCATTTTCATGTTTCTGTTCCTACTGTCTGACAATTGTTTGTTTCATTTTGAAAAGGTGCTGTGCTATGAAAGCCACAAAATCTAAAATAAGCAAAGTTGCTCACTTTTTTTAAAAAAGCACCCAGATTCACCAGGCATTCCTCCATATTTTTTTTAATGGTTCTTTTTGTCACATTTCCTCATCAGAGTAAGCCCTGGACTTGATTTCATAGTGATATTTAGAGGAATTTTTCAAATAAATATTTGTAAGAAAATGACTGTTCATGTGCTCTTTTCAGCACCCGTTTCTCCATTCATTGGCTGCATTTAGCAGAAATTTTTGAGCTTCTTATACCTCCTAAGCAGGAATGATAACTCATGGTCATGCACTGGACTGGGACTGGGACTGATCCAGTAAGTGCTCAAGACCTCAGGGGCAAAGTTGACTCAAAAGTGTTTCAAACCAAGTTTTCTCAGAGAATGATTTCACTTTTCTTTATCACATTTCACCCTGTCTTCTGTGGGTGCCATTGCAACTTTCTTAGAGTACAAACTGTGACCAGACAAGTAATCTGAGTATAAAACACAAATCTGGAAAACAGCAGCAGAGATAAGCAGACAAATAAAACAGGTTGGGAACTGGTTTTGCTGCTAGAGGAAACCGAGCATCAATTTTTGTCATCGAGCCCTCTAGCGTGGCTTTGGCAGAAATGGTTTTCTCCTAATGTGTCAATTGCTCCTCTTTAAAAATGAGGATAATGTTTTCCCTCACTACCACCACTTGTTGCTTTACTCATCAAATTTCAAGGTTTTTCAAGGCAAGTTTTATAATCACATGATGTCCAGCATAACGGTAGATATTAAAAATCAAAATACATTCCCGTAAAGATTTCAGCTTCGTGACATGAGGATCCCAACTGAAACAACTGCAGAATTTATGATGGGCAAGAGGAAAAAAAAATCCTGTCTTCCATTTTCATTTTATTGCACTTCACTGAGTCTCCAAATTGCGTTTCAGTTGCAATTGAAATGATAAGCACAGAAAAATAAAGGCAAATGCCAGAAGGAGCAGTGGTGGTGTCAGCTACGCATTATTCTTTTTTAGCTGTTATTTCTAGTAATGAACTGAGCTGTTTTCCTCCAGTTCAATGAATATAAACATATAGATATTCTCTCCCTCCCCAACACACTTTCTGAGTAGGGGTGTTGTGAAATGACTGACTGATGTGGAGTTGTTAGTTTTGTGACAAGAGCCTTCTTTCCGTATGATGAAGGTTTCTCCTACTGCAGTTGAAGCAACTTTTCCAAGATTGCCTACTCAAAATGAGATTCTAACTGTTGCTAAATCTGTTACTAAATCCCTACTGAATTTTATGCAGAGTAATTTGAGTAATATTTACCCTGCAGTAACTTGTTCATTAGGATGAGCTTTTATGCACCTAAATTACCCAATATAATTTGGATTTTTGGAAAGTAATTCTTCCCTGTGTACACAGAGATTATTCAGTTCTCAGTCAGGAAAACAGAGTTAAACTGAAGAACTGGATTTCAGCCCAATGGCTACTCATTGTTGTTAGTTTGTTTAAATTAGGTTGCAATATGTTCCTTTAGGAAAGGCAAACATAATACGAAATAAAGACAGAAGGAAGTTCCAAAAATGTGGATTTCCAGTGCACCACAGGAGAAGTACCTGAGTAAGCTGTCAGTCATGTCCAGAGAATCATGGAATCATTTAAGTTGGAAAAGATCTTTTCTTTACAGTGGGTGTGGTGAAACACTGGCATGTGTTGCCCAGAGAGATGGCGGAAGCCCCATCCCAGGGAACATTCAAAGTCAGGTTGGACAGCACTCTCAGCAACCGATCTAGTGGAAGATAGCCCTGCTTACTGCACAGGGGCTGGACCAAATGACCTTTAGAGGTCCCTTCCAACTCAAACCGTTCTATGATTCTACAATCATCAAGTCCAACCACAAACTTAACGCTGCCAAGTCCACTGCTGAACCATATAACCTAACTACCACATCCACACATCTTTTAAAAGCCTCCAGGGATGGTGACTCAACCCTGGGCAGACTGTTCCAGTGCTTGATAACCCTTTTTGGTGAAAAGCTTTTTCCTGATACTCAACCTAAACCTCCACTGATGCAACTTGAGGCCATTTCCCCTTGTCCTATTCACTTCCTACCTGGGCGAAGCAACCAACATTCAACTGTCAGTACGTGGTACATTTAAGTCACCCATTGCTCTATGATTATAATATTTTTGTCCAGAACTAGCTCAGTTTAGGCTTTTTATGGGGTACCAGACCACATCGTATCATCATTTACTGTTCCCTTACATACCCTTCATGTAGTAGCTTCATGGGAATTTAAAAGAAACCAGAAGCAAAGAAAGCTGTTTCTCCCTGCCAGAACCTGGGTAAGTTCTGCTTGAGAACACCTCATGCTTACTCAGAGTTAGACTAGGGGCAGCTAAAAAAATGACTGTCTGTGCAGCAGAGTGGATTTCAAAAAGGCTCAATGTAAAACAAAATACAATTACGTATTAACTATAGACATAGAACACAGTAAGACACTTCCACTTGAACTAAACATACAATGGGAAGGATAAAGAAAATAAATCTGTAAATTCATGTATCACCTCAATATTGACACCTTCCTGCATTACATTCTGTAAAGCTGCTTTGAGCTTTTCAGACAGAAATAGAGGTTTCTGTCAAAAGCTCTTTGGCTCTACAAATCAAATGTTTAAGTTAACTTTTTACATGAATTTTTTATTTAAACAGAAAAGTTTTAATTTATTTTCAAAACTTCTGATTGAAAACCATTGTTGAACATTCAAATTCTCTGTCTTTTCGCTGTGCCTTTGAATGCTGTAAAGTTGTGTACTGGTTAGAGCCTCTTTTCTCTTACTCTTTTCCAAATTCTTCCAACGTTGGAACAGCCAGATCAAATATTTCAAAACTTAAAGTAGCTGAAACTGTTTCATTTTAGCAGTCAAAATCCACTTTTGAAAGCAGCAGGATTAACCTACAGATGTATGTGGTTTTCCAAGATTAAAATATATATGTAATTACAGTGTATGTTATGAAAATGGTGGTTTATAATCAGAATAAATTGATTGGTGAGTCTGAAGCACAGCAAGAAGCAATTATTGTACTTGGCATCTCACTTACTCATTTTACAGACAGCTCTATACCAGGAACCCTAGTTATATGGTTCTGAAACTTTTGGTGATGGTAACTTGATCTTAAAAGCTTCTCTTTAGCTCTCACACATCAATATAGTCTTTTGAAAAGAAAAGATCAGCAAAACTGGGTGGCTGCAAGCCTTGCTCAAACATAAAGGCAGCCTTCATAGACAACACACCAAGGCTGTAAAATTAAAGAATGAACTCCAGCTAAATAAAGTAATGGTCCTCCAGTGGAAAGACAAAACACAATTAGAATTCACATACTTCTTTCAAGATCAATATTTTTCTACTGATTTGCTGAGGGGGCTTTTATGAAATTTAAGCATAGTTCACTTTTAAATACTCTTACCGCCATAGGGTATGGTAGGCTGTATTAATTCCGTTCCCTTTATAAATCAATAATTAGATTGCTGATTGGTTTAAAGTGCTTTGGAAAAAAAGGAAGGAAGGTGGAAGCTATATTTTACCATTCTACAGCACGTGTTGAAAGGCTCAGTATCTCATACTATCACACTTAAAGATCATGACACTCAGAGACAACATGGAAAGAAGTCAAAACCAAATATGAAATATTTTCCCTGAAATTCTTACTAAATCAATCAATCCAGGCTCACCATGACAGGCAGCACTCAATATCATCACACAATTCTTGGGCTGAGTCCATCTTCCCAGTGTAATTTGTGCAGTATTCGGGTGCAGATACAAGCCTGGAGACTGAAGCAAAAAGATATTAAGAGGATGACAGCCTCTTGGTGTTAAGGAAATACCAGAGTGATTTCTGTTAGTTAGAGGAGAAACATGGGGAGGAGAAAAGTTGTTATCGAGCCACCATACAGATAAAAAATTGTGTCTTTGTATGATACTGTCTAGTATCATCCTGCCCTATTCATCATGTGGGACTCCAAAATGAAATATACTTCAGGATCAGCAGGGGTGAATGTTCTTACAGAGAAGGATTGTGATTTGGAGAAAGGCAAAAGCAGTGGAATAGATACAAGTTGTGCAGAGAGGATTAAAACCCTCTAGAACATCTGGAGGAAACCTTTAGGATATTTGCTAGCACTGGGCTTCCTGGGGTAGGCTGACTGCCTGGGAAACCTCAAAGCAAAATTATCTGTACCTTCTTTAAAAGATTTCATCAGAGAAGTGAAGATACACTCCCGTCAGACCACGTCGCTCCCTTCTGAAAGACAATAAGAGACAAAAGAATGTTGACCAAAAATAGAAAAATGTACTCCAACAGTTTTTGTTTCCATCAATTAGCCACTAAATTAACAGAGCATCTGTGGCCAATGAGTATCTAATCTGTCTCACAACTATACTTAAAGATAAAAATTAGGAATTATCACATCCAGTTTTCCTTTTTCTACTTCATAGTGTTTTCACAGTATCTTATTTGATAAGAAAATTTCAGAAAAACATTTTTTTTTAAATTTTTTACTGGAATCTTAGAGGATTTGTCCGTAATTTTAATCATTCTTCCTGCTTCCTAAGTGAATTTAAGGTTTAGCTTGATTATAACATTCATTCTGACTTATTTTAACTTAAAATGGACACATTTACTTTCTAAAGTAAAACAGGAAAAGGCCATTTCTTTAACTTTGGAGAATGTCCTGAGCAAGGAAAAAAACCACCAACCAAACCAAACAAAAAAACAGTCTTTCGAAAAGTGTCTGGAAATTTCAACATGAACCGTAGAGAAAATAATTTTATTTCTGGAGCATACGTTTTACTTGATGTTTTTACTTCAGGAGCTGAAGGTTATTAAATGAAAATATTTTACCGTGTTCAGGAAATCCCATCAAAACATGATTGGAATCTGGGAGAGTATTAAGGGAAATTCCGAAAGATGTTTACCATGATCTTCCATTCTTCCCAAGATGTGTGGCTGTGTCCCCAGTACGCAGTGGATACTGGATCAGATGGACCTCTGAGTGCAATACACTTATTTCAAAGACTGGAAATCAAAAAATCAACTATTGTGCAAAAGAGAAAAAAACCCCAAAGGAACACTTTGAATTGGTGTTTTGTGTTACAGTTAAGCTTGTCAACTGATAGGATTATTACTTATTTTCACCTATTGCTCATGGAGGTTGGACTCGATGATCTCAAAGATCTTTTCCAACCTTATGATACTGTGATACTGGAGCTTAAACTTTCTGGGGGCTTATAAGTGCCCAAAAATTATCATAAGGGGCTGCCTGAAAGCAGAGGGAAACCTCCCATACAAGGACAAGCTGAGAGAGTTGTGGTTGCTCAGCCTGGAGAAGAGAAGGCTCTGGGGAGACCTCAGAGCAGCCTCCCAGTACTGAAAGGGGGCTCTTTAACAGAGAGTGCTGGGACAGGGTGAGGGGGAATGGGTTTAAGCTGCAAGAGGGGAGATTGAGATGAAATCTTAGGGAGAAATGTTTTGCTGTGAGGGTGGGGAGGCCCTGGCCCAGGTTGCCCAGAGCAGTGGTGGCTGCCCCATCCCTGGAGGTGTTCAAGGCCAGGTTGGATGGGGCTTGGAGCCCCCTGATCCAGTGGGAGGTGTCCCTGCCCATGGCAGGGGGTGGCACTGGATGGGCTTTCAAGTTTTTTCTGATCCAAACCATTCCATGATTCTTTTACATTAAAAGCAAGAATAACAAATGCTCCTCTCCTGTATGAAGTCCTAGGTCGCGAATCCCTTCAGCTTCCTTGTATTCCAGCAGCAATAAAGCAAATAATGCCTGACCTTTGCTGGCAGAGAGCTGCATAAACAAAAGCCCAGTTAGTACTGAGCAGCAGCTTTCTGAAAGGAGAGATAACAGCAGTTGAGGAAATTGATAATTTTGCAGGTTTTGTTTAGGACGGAGGCAGCATCTACAGCTTAGTTTTAATCTGCTTTAGAGAAAAAAATATATTGCTTTTGGCATCAGATAAATACAAAAAGGAGACTGAGGATATTAATTAGTTTTAGTTTACTGAATGCCCTTCATTATTATTGTTGGAAAAAAGGCACTTAGGCAGCTAATAAGGAAAGTATTTTAACTCTAATGGACATAGACATCGTATTAGGCTTTGGTATTAGAAAATGGAAGCAGAGTTGTCTTAAGGTTGGCTGACATATTAAATACTATCTTCTAGCCTTCCACATTAGGAATGTTAATTGAACAACAAAAGACATCAATATATCAGTGAAGTTCTCCTCAATTATTAGCAACTTTCCCTGGTGACCTGACAATACTGGGTAGGTGAACAGCCGCACAGGAGTACAACCATTATGATTTTTATTCTGCTTAATAGCAGACGCAGGAAATGGAAGGTTATATTACAGATCAATACACAGGCTAAGGGAAGCTGACAACCTTTGGTCAGAATCAGAAGAATAAATGGCAGTAATTAATTCACAGACCTGTTGAAAAAAATACTATTTTTTGTAACTGAGACAGACTAGAAATGCTCTGATCTGAAATACAACATTGATTAATGTGAAAAGCAGCATCAGTTATAAGTATCCTGCCACCGCAGAACTTCTAAATTCTATTTAATCAGCCCCTTGAAGAAATCTTAACTAGTTCTTTTGATCCTGAAACATTTAGATGGCATGATAGTACCTAGCTCTACTGAATATACCTCCTATTGTGATAATAAGGACATTATGCCAATTAATTTTTAAAACTGTATTTTGCAGTATTTGCAATTATGCTCATATATTTATAGCCCCTAACTCTGAAACTCTAAGATGGAATATTGACAGCACGTGAGAAACTACAGACTCCATTTATAAGTGGAGGTTTTTTAAACTTACCACTTAAAAACCATGTATAACAGAAGCATGGCACAGTAAAACAGCACTCAGACAGCTTTAGCCCCTGGGTGCATTCATATCGTATCGGAATGTGAAAGGTTATTTCTATAACAGGGGTTAGCACACATTAACTCCAGAGCACTGCACAAAGGATGCCAAAAATGAGCTCTCATTCACAATGGTTTAATAGCAGGGTCCATCCCTGATGCTATACGCTGAGTTTAAAAATGAAAGCTACTTTGGGGGAAAGAGGGAGGGAGGAAGAGAGGAATGGAAGGCCTGGAGTATCTTTGATGGAGAGCAGCTACTGCACGGCTGGTTGACAGTAAACTTTGTACAGGCGAATTATTGGGTACTCTACAGCAAAACAAAAGCTGCAATCAAGGGCCACAAAATGGAGTAAAAAGGAGTGGCTTGCACACCAGTATGATAATCTGCCCTAATAGCAATGTCAGAGTTTACAGCTGCAAGGCCATGGGAGCAGCAGCACAAGAACTGCAAGGGAAAAATACTGTCTTTTTGTCAGACTTGGAATTTTGAATGATTAAATCAGTGCTTTCACTTGAGAAAACAAAAAGGGAAAAGCTGAACTGTTTATACTACATATCCAAGATAAAACGTTGTCTCACTACACTATCACTTGCCTTAACAGAAAAACTAAATGTATCGCCATTCCTCGATATGTAAATTAATAAAGTGTAAGCTTCTATTTTCTACTGAACATTTCTAGCACTTTTTCCTACAGCACTGTTCAGTCCTTACCCCCAGACCTTCCCAGAGTAGGGGGGAATCTTCTGCATAACTAGGTTTGAGCTATGAGGAAGCATCTGGAGGCAGAGGTGATTCAGAAAGATTGGTTTGTATCTCGGCACAGCATTTGATATTTACTTATCAAAAACATACCCCCAAAAAGTATGAGCTAGGGAGGAGAGTGAAGTGAAAGTGCCCACTTTTCAAACCAGTTCTTGGTAAGACTTGTCCCCAAAGTTACTACTGAACTGTTTTTTCAAGTTAGATGAGGGTCAATCGTGCCTTCTGCATCCACAGTGAACAAATAGCACTTGCTTCTTGGGATACGTGGGCTCTCAACCTGGCCAAAGCAGTCCCAAGTTGGGCAGGCAGCCCTCATGGATAAGGACAAGATACAAACCAAGCAAAGGAAAAAAGCAGGACTCATTCTGACTTGATCTTTGTGAAGTGCTTGGGGAATTCTCTCTATGCATTATCTAAGATAGGAGCTAAATATGACCACGACCATTAATGCCTTATCATTCACCGGTACAAAGCCATTCTGAGAAAACCCACAGAAATTCTGTATTTACACCTTGCACTAAAAGAAGGGACATGAAATCACTGCCTGTTCAATTCACACCCTTCATATTCAGGTGACTGGCTCTTACATTTTTCCTTTCTTGTAGCAGTGATTAAAGGTAGATTAATCTTTTTTCCCTCCTGCATATATTCCTGGTGTCATCGATTTAATTTTAAGTC
The DNA here is from genome assembly GCA_033558235.1 of Neomorphus geoffroyi. Lineage (NCBI taxonomy): Eukaryota > Metazoa > Chordata > Aves > Cuculiformes > Neomorphidae > Neomorphus > Neomorphus geoffroyi. Next base: position 34,926,702 of record JAUMJM010000016.1, read on the forward strand.
TTAAAGACTTCAGATCAGAAATCTGATAGGTCTGTCTTCTTACCATAGGGCGTGTTCTCTGTATGTAATTTGTGGCATGTTCTTGGAGGAGGGGTGGCTTCCTGCCACCACCTTTAGAGGTATTGTGCGTGTGTGAAGGAAACATCACGCTGAAATACCTGGAGAAAACACCTGATCAAGTGGAAGGCACTTGGAACCAGGAAGAAAATGCCCTTTAAATCTTCCCAGTGGAGCAGAATAATTCATGGCTTGATACCACCTGGGAGCTCTGACCATCCTGAGCATCAGAGCCCTCATACAGACAAAAATAATCAGAATCTAGAAACCAAACATAAAGAACTGACAGTCAAGATGTGGTTCCTTTTGACCATTATTGCCAACACCAGAAGTGATTCTGCTATACAGACCTTCTCTGTGTGAGCACCCAACTAGGAAATTGTTCCAGCACACTCACTTGGGGAGCAGCAGGACATCCATCCAATTCAAAATCATGGAGAGAATTCCTGAAAGCCTGGCACATTAATCTCCTGTAACTGTTAACCAGCAGATACTGCATCTGGAAGAAGTCATACAACAGTCCTTCCATAACGATAAGTTTCCTGTTATTTTGTCCAGGTTTTCCAGACTTGCCTTTGATTTTATCAGGAGCCATCTGGTAATTGTCTTTTCATGCTGCATTTTTAGTTAGATAAGGGGGGTGTAATGGTATTATTACTGCCTGTAGCCCAAAATAACTCACAGTCACCCTAGTAAAAGAATTTCTGTAGAAGCGGCTGTGAACTTCAAGCACCTCCATATGATTTTGCCAACTGCGAAAATGAGTGCCAGTCACCTTTTTTCACCTACAAATTCTACTATTTTAAGTCCATTGCTCATTTTCTGAAGTCCTGTCTGAACAACTCCTACTAAAGCTATTCTGTTCCAGTCATATAAGATAATGGGATATGGATTTGTTCTTCAAACTAGATAGTGCACAACGACAGCAGCTACAAATTCAGAGGCCACGTCAGTGGAAATGCAGAAATCCAAAATAATCATCAGGAGCACATAAATATCTCTGCTCTGTTTTCCACAAGCTACAAGTTATTGTTTCCTATCCGCCTACCACATGGTTAACCCTCCAGGAGGTCAGAAACGGACTTAGCCAGCATAAGAAAGTCTCCTGACTGATTGTGAGACTGCAATTATTCCCAGGAGCTGGCAAATCAGGAATGCACCTGGTTTGAAGGATGCATCCTCCTGCATAATGTGCTTTTAAATCTGCTTAAATCAAGCAATTTTCATGCAGCGATCTCTTGCAAAGCGACGATAGTATACAATTCAGCAAAGCCGCCTTCCTCCTTATAGGGCTGCGGGATTATTTGGGTTTTCATAAGACTTTGAATGAGTCCGCTTGTTTGTGACCACGTTACTAGGTATTTTCTGTAATGAAAATAAGTAGAAAACTGAGTTAGTGGTTGAATCTCAAAGTGAATCCATAAAGCAAGTCCACAGATTAAGCACAATTCTCTCAGCTTGTGTTTCTATGATGCTGCATACGGCAGTGATAGAGGTGGTACATTCAAAACCTATGTAGTTAAAGTATTTTCCACCTTCTTTTTTCTGCCTTGACTGCTTTCTGCCCTCCAAAGTATTTCCCACAGGACTCTTAACTATTTTATACCCTTAAGCAACTTAAAACACCTGCAGAATTTAAAGAATGATAATCAGCTTGTCTGAGAACTGTATTTCTTCAATTCGCTCTCAAAAGTGGTTTCCTTCCAAGCACTCCCCAAGACCTTCAATGGGTGAACTTCAGTCGTGCAATAGCGGCACAGTTTTGCCAGCCTACAGGTTAGTCTGGCATCATACCTTAAGATACAGAAAATAACAGAGCCAATATCCCATACTTTTGCTTTTAACCTGGAAAATGCCCAGTATAACAGGCTCAATAAACCACAAAACTTTTGGTACACACAGAGCTGGTCTTAAATGGGGTGTTCTAGGGAATATTATGGCCTTCTCCTCGAGCTTTTCTGTACATTTCTCCCTTCAACAGGACTAAATGTAGTATTAGCAACAGAGTATACCAATAGCGTGAAATAAAATTTCAAGTTACGCTTACAGGCTTCCAAAGTTCTCCAAATTGCACCAATTGCTGGCGTTTCTCAACAGCTTTGGAGAGAAAGTCAGGTGCTTTCTTTTGGAAAGTCATTAAATCAACTCATGCCATCACATTTTAGGTACCAGTGGAACTGGGTCTTTCTAAAGGCAGAATTCAAAATGCAGAACTCGAGAATTTTAGAACATTTAGAATTCTAAATGCAGAACTAAAAGGGAGAAGTACCACACAGATGGTTTAGTCTATTCTTTTTTCCAAGGTAAAGAAAAGACAATTGTGGGCAAATCAAAGCTGGCAAATATTAGTATTCTGCTCCTTTTTGCCAAAACACGTGTTGCAGAGTCATTATTTATTAAGTACGCAGCACAGAAAGTTTTACACAGGAATAGATATCTACATCATCTTCAACTCAGCACAGTTTAACAGGGAATGACAAGGTTTCTACAATCCAAACAGGAATACCCTTTACACAGGTTTTGAAGTGGCTCTCAGCTGATTCTGGTTTTACAGACACCATTGCAACCAGATATGCTATTTAAAATGCGATTAAAGGATATAATTACAACTCAATGCCCCTAACACCCAAATTTCATATCAGGCATTCTCAGTGCATAGAGTTTCAGAGTGATCTTCACACATTGAATAGGCCCATTCAGCAATGGCTGTCATCATCTGGCTTGTAAGCAGTAAAAATTACATTCCTAACCATTCAGAACCAATATGCTGCAGATCTATTGGTAGCATTTCACTATATACATGACATTCATAACAACAATATGGTGAATGACATTCATAACAACAATAAAGTATAAGCATACAATTTCATTTCAGTAGGTATGTGGCAAGTTTCAATAGCTAAAGATTAAATCATGTACTAAAAGTAGAGGATTTGCACAGTTTTATAGATTTAAACTGAGATTTAGTCAGATTGGCAGTGCTACTTGCTGAATACTATATTTTTGCATTTTCTTTCCTATTCCTTTTCCAGATTTTCCTTTCCTTTTCCAGATTTTTCCTTTCAAAACTAATTTAATCATGTTCTTCAGCAAATGGATGCTTTGTTCCTCTTTCAAAACCATTTAACATTTCCATTTAGAAGTCCCTTTTGTCTCATATTCTCCCTCTCTGTCTAATTCACAGGGGACTTGTCATTACATGCATGAGAAATAAAAGAATAAATATTGCACCAGTTGCTAACTTTCTACCGTAACAGTTATGAATAGAAGGGAGATTTATTTGACCTCACCACTGTCTACAACTGCCTGAAAGGAGGCTGTGACGGGGTGGGTGCTGGGCTCTGCTCACAAGTGACAGCGATAGGACGAGAGGAAATGGCCACAAGTTGCGCCAGGGGAGGCTTAGACTGGACGTTAGGAAGAATTTCTTCCCTGAAAGGGTGGTCAGGGATTGGCACAGCTGCCCAGGGAGGTGGTGGAGTGGCCATCCCTGGGGGTGTTTAAAAGAACAAGAAGTTATAGGATGAAAGCCCCAACTGACTGAATCCTTAGCTCCGTCTAGGTGATTGCACAAGCTTAAATCTACACTTCACAGCCCAGCGTTTTGCACCGTCACGCTGTGTGATTACATTCTGTTTATTTGCATCTTTAAGAGTCTAAATGTTAGAGACTGATCAGGTCAGTAGGAAAGTGCATAGAGCAAAGCGTGCCCTTTCTTTCTTCTCGGTAAGAATTGCAATTTCTTTGGGCTCCAGTTTGGAATATTTTCCAACAGAGAAACAACATACTCAACATTCAAATGTATGTTCCTCTTACTGGGAGGAAACTGCAAATTAGAAAGTATAGAGCCTAAACATTATTGAGAAGACCTCATTGAATTCTACATGGGTGGCAGTGGTGACAGGCATTGCCTTGAGGGTATCTATTAAGCTCTTTTCAGAACCCTTACTTCTTCAGAATACTACTCCAATTTTATCATAGAGTCCAGGTTCATTGTGAACCTTGAAGCTCAGCAAGCAAAGGAGAAAAAAAGAGGTTTTCATGTGTTTTATCTAAAAATGTGGATCAGAATACCCTATAACGTATGATCTAATTCTTAACTCTTCACTGATTCAATATAGATTGGTGATAAGATTCCATCAAACATATTATTCTAAATCCCAGTGGAGCAGCCGCTGCCATTTCCAGATTATATCCCAAGTTACTATACATGCACTGCTGCATTAATGAACTGGAGTAAGTATGACATCATAAGGTTTCAGAGTCCAAACTGGAAGGTTTTGAATTGTGAAACAGTACTAGAAGATCAAATGTGAAGATTGAACTTACAGAACGGAAGAGACTTTTGGATATATTTTAGTAATATCACATTTTAATCTTTTAGCATCATCATATCCCAGCAATTTAAAAAAGCTTTAGGCCCTCCACTTGCTGTCTACACACACCCAGTTACTATTATGTCCATTAGTTGCCTTAGCAACGGAGGCAGAGGTTAAGTCATTTTCTAGAAGAGGCCCAGTGCAAATTATGGCATTATACCAACTTATTGCCAATCGTTTTAATTAAAACATTTCGCTTTCAACTCAGCTAACAGCAGAGATCAGTAAACAGGGCAGATCAAATTACTGATATTTAAACTCCTCTGCCTTTGGAAAGGCCCTGCTGTAGCTTAATTACTGTTGGGCAGGACTGATGAAGAGAGAGCAAAGAATCAAAATCATTCAGGTGTGGCTCAACGCAGGAAAAATACAATATCATCATTCTAAATGGGTGCAATACCAAAAGAAATGGATATAATTTCTAGGCAGTCACCACTGTGCTGTGGCAGCAACCACGATACAGATTACTGTTTTTTCATAATGCTTCCCTGTCGCCTTTCCACCTCTTCCCATGAAGCAGTTGAAGAGGCAGGAGATAAATGCCCCATTTTGCTGCCATGACACTGAAAATTAATTTTTGGCATTGCCAAAAAAATGTGACAGAGCATAACAGAACTGAGCATACACAGGTTCATGTACCTAGGGACAGGGGGAATACCTCACAACCACAGAGAGAAAAAGACGGGATCTTGCGCAAGGGATGGATTTTGAAGAAGATACAATGTGTGCAGTATAAGTCAAGAAATGGCTGGGTCAAAAGAAGCGTGACCAGCAGGTTGAGGGAGGTAACTCTACTACTCTGCTCTAGTGAGACCCCACCTGGAGTTCTGCAGTCAGTTCTGAAGTCCTCAGCACAGGAAGGACAGGGAGCTGTTGGAGTGAGCCCAGAGGAGGCCACAAAGATGATCCAAGTGATGGACCATCTCGCATGAGGACAGGCTGAGAGAGTTAGGGTTGTTCAGCCTGGAGAAGAGAAGGCTCTGGGGAGACCTTAGAGCAGCCTCCCAGTACTGAAAGGGGCTCCAGGAAAGCTGGGGAGGGGCTCTTGATCAGGGAGTGCAGGGGGAGGACGAGGGGAAGGGTTTTAAGTCGAAAAAGGCAAATTTAGATGAGATCTTAGGAAGAAATGTTTTGCTGTGAGGGTGGGGAGGCCCTGGCCCAGGTTGCCCAGAGCAGTGGTGGCTGCCCCATCCCTGGATGTGTTCAAGGCCAGGTTGGATGGGACTTGGAGCCCTCTGGATGAGATTTAATGTTCCTTCAGGCCCCAATCATGCTATGATTCTATGAAAGACAGAAACAAGTGAAGAGACTCTAGGACCAAGCCTCTGCGCAGAAATGAAATGAAAGAGGCTCAGCATGCAGACATTACTGTGAGATAATCATTGTATCGCAACACTCGATAGCCACTGTGGAATGAATCCCTGCTCCCTTTTGCCATTCTGCTCTCATGTCATTACATACCCACGGGAAAAAATACCCATCAATAAACAAAATTCCTCTGCTTATCTAATGCAAGATCTCTTTAAACTTAGATGGCAGAAAAAAACCCCATTGTATGTGGTTTTTTTGTCTGTTGCACAAGGGTTCGCCACACTATACCTGTCCTACCTCTAGAACACATAACTTTCCTTTCTAAATCTTGTACCAGTCCCTCTATTTCATCTAGAGATTTAAGACACTCTTTTCCTGCCACTAACAATGTGCAATTCAGGAAGATGTTCATTTTTTCTTTTTCTTTTTGTTCTTTGTGGGTGGTTGTTGGGGGTTTTTTAATAAATACAGGACCAGTACTTGTTCAGGTAGAACTACCACAGTCTAATTACTTAAGATGGGCAGGTTGGTCAGGGAAAAGTCAGGCCTTTGGAGGACACATTTCCCAAGAGTGATTTAAAATTTCTCATTGACACAGACAAACAATATATTTTCACGTGATAAAAATAATCACATTTTTAAGGCTTATTTATATGCTTAGAAAAATTACAGAAGGTGAAAGTTTAACATTTGTGTATCTTACATAGCACTGGCTACTTTATTTTTTAGCTGCGTAAAAAATTGTCTCTATGACACAGAATAGAAAAAACGAAGGTGGAAAAACACTGCCTTCTCTCTAGTGAGCTGTACTTTCCTACGCAAGAACTTCTGACTCTGAGAGTCTGCTTTAATACTATTATAGTAGAGAAAAGGACATTTGTCTTTCTCTTGGCAGCAAGAGAATTGCAAAAGAACTTACGCAGATAGATCACCTTCTCATAGATCCTAAGTAGACCAATTATTCTTTCCCACCAAAATTGTTAGGGGGTCTATATTTTTGTCATTAAAAGCTATTGCTAATTTATTAAAAATGAACAGAGGTTTTTTTTTTTTACTTTGAGTGAATAAAATTTTGAATATATAACAATAGCCACTCATTCATGTGCTGACAGATTTTTGAAATGCACTGGTTTATAATCCTTATCCTGCTATTTTATTATACATCCCATTTTGATGAGAGCAGTTTCAAAAGAAGAGAGTTAAATGAAAGTAAGACGAAAATATCCATTAACGAAAAGCCATTATTCTTCGGCTAATTGCAAAAGCTAATCAGAATAATTAACCTAAGAGGAATCATAAAAAGACATCTACTCTCTAAAATATACAAATGTATGTAAAAATCCAGGACTGTCTCTACAGATGACCTTCTGAGTTATCTGAGCAACTACCATAGCACTTTTGTGCTATCAGAATACTGGTAACTTGTAAAAAGAATATTAATAGAGAGAACGTAAGTCTGTCCATAAAAGCCAAGTTTCCAAGGTACTTCAAGCCACTCAACTCTTTAATACTTTATTTTCTCTCCCTCTACTTATTATCTACTTAGTTAAGGATAAATTTATATGATTATTTTGAAACCTTGAGAAGTTTTCCACCTATTTTTGAGAAACAGAGAGTAGTTAAGTAGAGTTCTGTCACAGATTTCAAGACAGCTGAGCAGAACTCAGTGATAACAGCACAAACCCCATGAAAACAAGACTTTATCTTTAAAGAATACAGCATTTTATATGATAAATTGATTTTTTTCTACCCAAAAAATACACAATACAGGTCTCTTGCAAGTTTCCACATAGCACTGAAATCATGTTAGAAGAGCTCCTGCAAGAACCGGAGCTTTTTTTTAAAATTATTTTTAATCTTCCTGTCACTCCAGAAAAATGAAAACTTAACTCCAATCTCTCACCTCAAAAACCTAACATTAAGAAAAACAAAACCAGAAACAAACAAACAAAAAGAATGTCAAGAAAATCAAAACCAAACAGCATACACTCAGTTTTGCCATTTTATATCACTATTATTATTTTCCAGATTGATAAATTGAAATTAAAATTTTAAAGGGATATATAAAAAACCAGAGGATTGTCATTCTTTTATACACTGAATTCATTAGCACTACTATTAGTTTAAGGAGAAATTTTAACTTACATCAAATACTGACATGACAGAACTGTTTGACTCTGTCACTTGCTCTCAACACTAACAAAGACAGCACAGTGAAAATGTTGATTTGTCTGCTTTATTATATCTTTTGATACTCCTTAAAGATGTTTTCTCATTGCCTTTTAGGGAAGAAACTGGGGGATTTTTTTGAGCTAAGTGTCAGCTTCTCCTCAGCTCTGCAACAACAGACTGGCAAAACAAAATTTCCTGGTATCAGACTCACTTGCCTTAAAGTCAAGTTCTTAGCTTTTTGCCAAACCAAGACCCTGCATCCAACAACACTATTTTTTTCCAGTCAATCAGTACTTCAACACAGCCGTTTAGACTCACTCTGTTCAGGTCCGATTTAGTATAAAAGTAGGACATTTCATCCATCCAGTCCAAAGTTTCTAAATGGCTCCTTCTTCTGTTCCAAATTCGTGATAATATTTTGATGACTCGAATACAACTTTGTTGAGTTTTTTAAGCCATTGATTTGATTGATTGCAAGGTTAGAAGAAATTACAGGAAAACAATCAAGTGAAGCCTGATAAGGAACAGTTCAAATTGAATTTCATCACGATAAAGATGCTCTTAAGCCTACTGCACGCTTTTCCAGACTGCATTCAATATTTGAACTTGCTCAGAACATATTTGTATCTGGTTTTAACTGACTTGTAATTAAAGCTTAACTTCTCTTCTATAGAAAATATAAACATCTGTTAATTCGATCACACTTAGTACTCTAGAAAAACACAAGGATAAACAATATTAAGAAAGGAGATATGCTTTCAAATCAATACTTTATTGTATGCCTAAATTTACTAATATTTTAGTGGCCAAAAAATGACAGTTCCTTGGAAATCTTATTCTGCTAATGAGTTGCAAGAGTCGAATGGATCGATACTTAATCTCTTGAGCCTTTAATGGGGAAAAATTGTGAAAAACACCTCAACCAACACTTCCACCCACACTCCCACCACTGGTGCTCTCTTAAGAGCAACAGGAGGCACTCTGTGAAGTAACCTTGTTCCATCTTCCTCATCCCAAGCATTCTGTCTTGTACAAGGACTCTCTAAACTGCTAACGTACACATCCACAGATCCGAGCATACCTGCACTCTAGTAGAGCTTTATTACATCAAGAATTTGACTGCAATCCTATAGCCTCAAAAACCTTCAGCTATGGGCCAGTATTTCACTGTAGAAGGAACAGAAAGAACCTAGTTTAGTATTGTAACATAATTTATATAAAAAAATTCGGAGTATGCATGTTTAAAAGCAATATTGCAAGAAGAGTCAAGATGTTGAGTCTAGACACAACAATTTTTTGTATATATTACTGCCTTCATATGGTTTTAGACTAAACATATGGATTTAGTGTCTTCACAGAAAACAGAAGCTTTGCAAACAGATTCTTGTGGATTTTTTTTCAGTTCCAAAATGCTTAGTTCCCATCAATTATGCTGACTTCCAGCTTCAGCCACCAAAATGTCTATCATCTGTTCTTTGATGTCTACTCTCTAACATTAACGTTTCTTTCAGCAACGTGACATGCTGTAAGGTCAGAGGTCATCGTTTCATCATAGCTATCTGTTTCTTGGTCAAGATACCTAACCTATGAACCACTACATTGATATAATGGCTTTGGACTTTTGTAGGATGATATTTTACAGCCTCCGTTCAGATTAGTAAATTAATGATTGGAGTTATTTTGCATTTGCTTTTAACTTTTCTTCATGCAGAATCCCTAAGCTTGGTAACATATAAACAGATAACACAAGATACTTCCTTCAAATAAAAATATTATTGGTGAAACATTTTATTTAGACCAAGGACACCAAGCTACACAAATATGTTGCTCAGGGATGGTGCACTCAGGCCAAGAAAGTCTTGAACATCCCAAGGTCCTGAATAAACCTATTGAAAGAGGAGCACATAAAACTGCTCAAGCACTAGCTATGAAGGCAATTCAACCTCCTTAGGATTGTATTATAGCAACACAAAATAAAGAGGAAGGAAGAAACTCTGACAGCGTAGACATGTATGTTCTAAGAAACATCTTTCAGGCAGCGGTTTTTACATGGGTGTTTTTTCAGTTACATAGACGAAGAGTAAATACTTCATGTTGGCCTCAAGAAAAAGTAGGGTTATTTTTTCACTTATATAGACGACTAAAAATTCATCCAGTAGCACAGATTCTAGGTGGATCAAGAATTGTCCTGCATTTAGGAAATTTTCAGTGGGAAAGGGAAGGAATACAGAGTGACTGAGCCTCCCACCCTTGGAGAAGGCCCTGCACGCTACCTTTCCTCCCTCATTCTCTTCCACTCAATAGGTAAACACTGATGTAAACAAGAATCGCCTCAAACCTGAAACACTTAACATGTCCCATTGTCCAAACATTACATGGCTGAAGCAACAGAAGACATAAAATCACTTCCTTACCCTGCAAAGGTCACAGTGTGACTCTGAGCTCCTATTTCAGTAACTAAGAATGAACCAAGATTGATTAGGCTTTATTGCATTAGATTTCTATCCAACAAGGAATAAAGAAATCTGCTGCTAATACTAATGGACCACCCGACCACAAGAAATCTTAGTAAACCATGCGACAAAGGATACAAGAAACTACCCTGAAGATCACTGGAACTGTCCACGATGTGCAGGTCCTCTCGCATCTCAAATCTCAATCAGGTGCAAGAACGAGTTGTGCTCTCATTTACAGTTTCTTCCCTGAATACCTGCACACATCTGTTGCTTTCTTCTCCTTATTGCCCCTTTGGGAGCAATGCCTGGTAATTGAAATGGCCCCCCTTTGTAACAGTCAGCAGCTGGTTTGATTACTGTATTCCAATAAATAATACGGCTGTATTAATTCAGACAGAGCAATTAACACCCAGGCCAGACGTTTTTACTGTGTCACTTTTACTGAATACCACCAATTAGATGTTTCTCTCTGAAATACTGTCTCCTATTTAAAGCCAAATAAATTCAGCTACAGTTTGATCTTTCCAGCAATTGTGTCCCCCATTAAGACCCATCTGACAGTGCCTTTCAAACCACCCACATTGATCCTCCCTGACTTCAGCTTACATCTGGACTCACACTTAATCCTTTATGTTTACCTTTTATCTTTAAGGAACAAAAGTAAATGCTAATATTGTGGATAAGACACTAAAAAGTGACGCTGGTAAATTAGATCCATGTTCCATTTTGTTATTTAGGTTCATCACAAGTGTCATTTACATAGAAAGAAAAGAATATTTACTCCCTAGAAAAATTAATATTCTATCAAAATATCTATCTAATGTGAAACCTTTACCAGATTTGGAAGGGTGAGGGAGAAGAGGAGGTATTTGTAAAACACCACAGTACTTGCACAAGAGCACCTCATCTCCTGTTGCATCTGCTTCCAAAAATTTAATTTTCAAGGAGCACAAAGAAAACAACGGTTCATCGTCCAACTGAAAGGATTGCAGAAGAGGTTTTATTCACTGCTTGGAGAGCTTTCTGAATCAGAACTAAATTTGGAAATGCTTTATCCTTTTTAGGTAGGATAAATTATGGATATATTTACTTTTATTCTGTTCTTTTAATTGACTTACATTAAGTGGGCTATACTATTACAATATCTAATATACATGTAATATAATATTACAGTATTTTTCAACTCATTTAAGACGTTAAAATAGTTCTTTGTACCCTTATTTCTCTCACAGTAAAAAGGCTTTCCCGTTCCTTGCTTGGACAGTTCCTTGACTGTCTTAAGTGTTTTCCAAAGAGTCAGTGCTATCAGCCTAATTCAGGCAGATACAAAGCTGTTTTAAATGTATGTGGTACAGAGTAACTGAAGCTGTACTCACATGTACGGATATTTACCTGTCTTTCTTACCTGTCTTGCGTTCTCTTCAGGTTATATCTCCAAAATGGAAATAAGAGTTATCAATGTTTATTTTTCCCACTTCATCATGTTCACTTGCATCCTGGTCTAAATGTCTTCAGGAACAACTGTTTTTCTGTTGACAATTAAAAGAAAATCAACACTTTTAGGAAAATTCTGAGTAAACTTTACAGGGAATGCAAATGAAGAATGAGTCCTTGCTTGACAGGATCTTTTTTTTTCTTTTAACTTCTTAGTTTGGAGTAAACTTTTGTCCTAGAGTTTCTTGTTTTGGTTTATTAAATAAATAGTGAAATTCGTCATTAAAATGATTAAAGAGAAGAAAGCAACAGTGGTTTCATACTTCAGAGACCTGAACAGATTGCTGGTGGTCCCACTCACTCGATTACATGACTATGAAGGTCTTTAAGCATTAAATGATGTGAAGGCAATGCAGGAACTGGGTAGCACTTTATTGCATGATTTCTCTAGAAACAGGTTTCTCATCCTTCATTTTAATAAAAGCCAAGTTGCAAACATGCTGGATATAAAGCAAGAAAAACCAACCATGGTATAAGATACTTGATGCTGACTGCTCCCTACATGCTGTGGTTGTGCACTGCAAACTGTCCTGTAGGTTTAAACATCCAAATTCTAGTTCTCAACAGTTTGAGAAAGTGATGAGAGCTTAACAGAATAAAAGACCCAACTGTATGCTGCTTTTTTCTCAGAATTTCTCTGAATCCTTACATCTTTCTTCAGCTCTTCTCTTCACTGCAGAGCCCAGCTACCAGCTTTCTCCCTGCAGAGCCTTGGAGCCCCACTGTCACGGGCAGCAGCTGTGAAAGGAGGCTGACCCGTAAGTGCAGGATCTTTACCAGCTGACTTAGGAGCCCGTAGCCACTCAGGGCGGGGAGTAACAGAGAAACAGAAGTAACAGAGAAGGACCTAGCGGTGTTGGTTGGCAGTAGCTGAACACAAGCCAGCAGTGGCCCAGGTGGCCAAGAGGGACAATGGCATCCTGACCTGTGTCAGACCCAGCGCGGCCAGCAGGAGCAAGGGAGGAGATTGTGCCCCTGTGCTCAGTGCTGGTGAGACCGCACCTTGAGTGCTGGGTTCAGTTTTGGGCCCCTCACTCCAAGAAGGACATTGAGGGGCTGCAGCGCGTCCAGAGAAGGGCAATGAGGCTGGGGAGGGGCTGGAGAACAAGTCCTACGAGGAGAGACTGAGGGACCTGGGTGTTCAGCCTGGAGGAGGCTGAGGGGAGACCTCATCCCAGTCTACAGCTGCCTGAGAGGAGGCTGTGACGGGGTGGGTGCTGGGCTCTTCTCGCAAGTGACAGCGATGGGACAAGAGGAAATGGCCACAAGGTGTGCCAGAGGAGGTTTAGACTGGACATTAGGAAGAATTTCTTCCCTGAAAGGGTGGTCAGGGATTGACACAGCTTCCTAGGGAGGTGGTGGAGTCGCCATCCCTGGAGGTGTTTAAAAGACAAGTGGGTGAGTTTAGTAGGGAGACAGACAAGGCTGGACTCCATGATTTCGAAGGTCTCTTCCAACCTTAGGATTCTCTGATTCTAAGAAATAGCTTCTGCAGTGTAAAATCTGCTTCCTGGAAGCTTCATGGCAGCCAGAGAACGCTGTTTTAAGGAACAAAGAAACCTGTGTAGACCTGCTGCTGTCTTACCTTTGGGATCTCCCTGTAAGCTCCTCAATCAGGCATAAGTCAATGTAGAAGTTTGTTACAATTACTTGAGAAATTAATGCAGTCCTCTTGCATGAGACAATTGGTCATTATCATCTTCCTATCACCTGACTTGCTAATTAATTCACATATAAAAATGTAGTCTCATATGCAGAGACATTAATGCTGGTTTGAGATATAAAGAAAACAGAATAATTTTGCTGTTATTTTAAAATTGGGTGTAGTTGCTGATTACCTGAATGTTGACATCTCCAAGCACAAAGCTCAGGAGCACGTGGAACTCCCCAGGAGCAGGAGTTGTGGATCTGGAGCTGGGAGGAGGGTACTTCAGGCCTACTAAGCAAAAAAGCAAGCAACAAAAGCCCTTGGGCAGAAAGTCAGAGGGCAGTTCTTCAATATCTGGGTTAGGAAACTTCTGGGGTTTGCAGACCCTGTCTCTGAGCTACATAGGATTACCTTCCTGTACTACCTAGAATACAAGGAAAGGAGGAGGATACAAACTCCTAAAAGTGTTTTCTTCTGTGTTTAGCTATGGTCTCCAATGAGGCCCCTGACCACAGTGTGCCAGTGCTGGCCACTCCTCTGATGTGCTTGTGTGACTGGTCCCTACCCTGCTGCTGCTAAGGCTCTACCTTGGGATATCTGGCCTGTTTCTCCCACCTGAAGTCATCTTGCAGTAAAGAATGCTCGCTGGATTGGTTCAACCAGCAGGCTGGAGGAGATAACAGCATGAAGCAAATTCATGTGATGGCTGGTATCCACTCTTGTTGGCAGTAAGATTTTTATTTATCCGTAGCTCAGCACTGAAAAGTCTTTTGAACCTGTGAAGACTTTGCAAGGTGGTGGTAATTTTACAGGAGACCCCTAATCTAGGATACTAAAAACTATACTGTGGTTGACTTATGCATTGACCCCAAATTGCAGGAGTAAACTTTAACCTCTGCTAGTTTAACTTTATTACATTATTTTATAATGTATTATTTCACTGCATTTAGTAAGATTCAAACCCATTCAGAATACTGCAAACAGAGAAAATAATATTATTCTTGTTGAATTGAATCTTCCAGATCAATCTATCCCTGAGTGACTTAAAAAATTCACAGTCCTCCTAGACAAAAAGTGAGATGACACTACAGTACCTGGGCAAGCACTGACAAGGGGAACGTCTGAGAACAGAAAAGGAGGAATCACAAAAAAAGGAAGAGAAATAAAACAAAGTGCTAATGTCTGCTTTCTTAACTTAGTGCTGATTCAGAAAAAAACATCAGAACACATGAAATTTTGTTTCACTGATATTTTCTTCCACAAAATGATTAGCATCCTTGAATCAAAGCTTTTATTTCCCTGGTCAGGATATCAATATCAAGAAATAAGACATTTCAAAATCAACCTTTTGGCTCTTTGTATTTTTAGCACAAGAAACACACACCGTAAAAAAACTGTTTAAAACATGCAATAAATAGCACCCAAGAGCCATTTTTGACATGTGATCAGTCTTGACAAGCTTTGGGCTGACTTCGGTAGCCTATTGACCCTGCCTATAGGCAAAGCATGCCTCTTTTTGCCACAGCTAATCTTTTCTGGACACCCCTGTCACAGTGCAACTCCATCTGAAACAGCTGAAAAGGTCAAAGACTGTCTCTCCACTTTCAGGCTAAATTCAAATCAATTCATATCTAGGCAGGCAAAGTACTGCAATTTGCTACAGGATCTTTGCACATGCACTCCGTGCTTTTGCCATTCCTTTCTCCCATGATTCCATCCATTGCTTTCCGAAAGCATCTTTGCCTTATTCATATACTTACGAAATTGCTAATTAAAGGCCTCATACCTGCATTTTACAATTCAGTGAGTGGGCTTTTCCACCCACTTTTTAAAAGTAATGGAAATCATGAAAACAGCATACATTTGCTAAAGTATCTAATCCATGAAGCCCTGTTGTAGTTAATCTTATTTCCCAGTCAAACCTTACAGGTTGGTGAGATTTCCATCAGATTTGCCATAACAGGACCTGTTTTGCCACTACAGTGGCAAGAAAATTATCTTTGACTTAAAAGCAGACAAACTACTGGATGGATAAATGAATCTTTGATCAATATAACAAATGGAAAGAGGTGGGGTTTTTCTCTTCTTAATCAATCATTATTTTCTCATTTTTTTCCTCTTACATGAAAGCTGTAGAGCCCAAGATGTACATATTTCCCAAGAGTGAGCAAAGTGTTTAAGAGATCTTTAGTTGTACATACTGGATTGCTAAAAAATAAAGAATTCTGAAGCAACAAAATTAAATGAGGCAATCATCTCCAAGTCTGACCTTGATCAGAGTGGAACAAATGTCATTTTCTAGTGTGTAACTCTGTAAAACACACTGTAGCCCTCCTGCTTTCAAAAAGATAACAGGACGACTTCCCAACTCAAAGCAAGTTAGGCTGTTAAGCAATTTACTTTAGCGTTCTAGGAGCCCAGAGTAGATAGCAGGAGCAAGGAATTTAAAGTTGGCTACAGAGAGGATAAAGTATATCTATCTTCTGATTTCTGTTACTTCTCCTCCCCAAGCCTTCTCTCTAAAATTGAATCACACCCTGCTGCTAAGGTTTAACCCAAAGCTCAATGGAAAGGCACTTGGCTTGTCCCTTTCTCATGGCTGTTTTTATCCCTTTCATCAAAGGTGATGCACAAAGAGAGCAGTACCAACAGAGAGATAACTTTCTGTTGAACACAGTCCTCACTTTTCCCACAAATATACTGAATCAAGTTTCATTTGGGAAAAGAATTATTCATTCCTCAAAATTCAAATTCAATCAGCCTAGGTCCCACTGGAGAACTGTCCAAGAAGCTGGCTCCTGTGGCAGAATCATTTTAAGCCTACCGTCTCACCAGCACTTGCCAATAGCTTAACTAAATGCAAGTAAGCCACACAATTATCTGTTGTCATCAGTGGAAGCAAGGTGTAATGTAGCAGTAATAATGAAAGCAAATAGTGTTCTCATCAATCCCAGTGGAGGTACCATGCAGCACTTAAGCTTCCTTATCATATTATCGTTCCATGGTAACACAGAAAGGGGTTTGGCCCAAGTAGAGATTTTGTGTCCGAGTCCAAAACAATCAGTATTATCCATGTACGTAATCAAACTATTCAAGTGCAAAATTCCCGTTTCAAATCTGTGATGTGTATTTTACTTTAAATAAGTATTATCTTCCCCCTGAAAGCACAACACACAAGGGAAGGCAAAGAGGAAATGCACATGGAGAAAGGAGATGTAAGAGTAAAGGTCTTGTTTGTGCACGTCCCGTTTCTTGAATCTGAGAGGAAGAACACCATCACCGAAGTCTCTTACACACAGTCCAGTTGCCTTCTGCTTTCACATTCCCTACAAGATACGTCTAAGTAATTTCTAGGTTTTGCCTCTCCAAAGTTTTTGAAGGAACAATCAGATAAGATGTTATTTTGACGCACGCAGAATGGGCTTGATCCCAGGGCTGTTGCCAGAGCTACTGCTGTACAAAGTCAGCACAGAATGACACCTATGAATAAAAGTCTCTGATATCTTCCAATTTCCTGCTGTCACAAAATGATGAAGCTCCTCTTAAAACAATGGTTCTGCTCTAGTGGATATATTTCCTTCTATTTCCAGTACACACACCCAGTATTATATAAAATATAACTTGTTGCATACACGTGTGACATGTTGGCCAACATGAAGAATTGGAACTGGCAACCTCTAGACTTACACATCTGTCCTGTTTCAGTCTGAGTTTAGAGCCAAGCAGCTGAAAGTTCACACAATACATGTCCTCTGTAGATGTACACAAAGTGGACTTAACAACCATTCACTAGGATCACACAAAAATTGCTTTTTACTACCAAAAATACGTTTATTTGATCCAGAGCTTTGTTTTCATACTTATTAAAACACAGATGTGAAAAATCTGTAGGCTTACAGTCAGTTCCAGATCAGGTCCAAACCCTAGAACATGGCCTACTATTATAGTGTCCTTTCAGATTGTTTATATCTTCCGAAGATTTTATACATCTGATCCTTCCTTTGAGATTTTGGAAAAAAAAAAAGACAAGACTTGAATTAATATTTTGCCGTAGACTTCCTTTCCATAAGACATTCTACCTTTATTAAAAATTATCTACTCTTGCCATATTTGTTAAAGGGAAAGCAAGCAGAATTGTGCACGATCAGCTGCAGGAACTGGCAAGTTACTTTATATATTCCAATTAAAAAACCAAACCAACAAACTCCAAACACACTAAAACCAAGTTAATTATTTACAGTTGCCTGTAGTGCTGTAGGTGATGTTCAATACGGTTGCTGGCTGACAAGGGGTTTCCAAAGAGTTAACATATTGCAGTCAGAGTCCTCTCTGCCAGTGATTGCTTTTCTGTTTAGTTCTATAAATGAAATTTATTAAAACCATTACACGCACAGTGATGCCACAGTATCCAGAGCAAAGTTACTAAATCTAAGAGAGCTTTTATTTAATCAGGAGATCGCTAACAGATGTAATGACTGAGGGATGAGGCGGAACCTGGTTTTACATTTAGACCCTGACAACATGGTTTTATCACTTTCAATAACATGGATTCCACATTTCTCTGATTCTATTACTTCAAAGAAAAAACAATCATTTTTAAAAATGTCCCATTTATTACATCCAAGCCTTTCTGCTCATGTGCCCAATTGGAAGAAAATTTTTTCTTGTCTTCCAAAAAATCTACCCCAGTCATTTTTTTTTAACGAGCAGTTCTATCTCACCATCCATCTTGTCTGCACGAAGAAGGGATAACCTGCAGCTGAATTACAGAAAGCCTATTCTCCCAGAGGGATCCGAGATAAGATAGACTGCATTAACCCTAAGATTCATTTCCCAGCTAGGAATTCTTCCTAACTCTTTTAAAGATCACAGGAAACAGGATGGATAATGGTAAGAGATCTATTGAGTGCACTTTCATCACCAGCTTTCATGAAGGGAGAAATGGTAATAAGGTCACAGAAGCCTGAAATGCTGTGGGTGGCTAGAAGACATTTCTCTAAGTACAGTGGTGTTTCAATCTTGATATACAATGCAATATAGGCCACGACTATCCAGACATCTGGGATACTTTGTCCACGTAAGATGGGTTTCAGATGAGAATTCTAAATGTACGTTTCTCTGATCCCCTCCACCCAGCTTGCTCTCTAAAGAAGTCATCAAAAAGTTACTTTCTATGTAGGATTTGATTCCAGTAATCATTAGCAATCGCTGTTTTCAAGGTACAGGTATTTGAAAAATTTAAAAACCTTTTTTTTACCCTCAAGAACTTTCTGTCATCTGGTACAGACCCGTCCTTTAAGCCACAAAACACAACCAAGTAGTTTGCACCATACCATCAGTGTCCAAAAGTTCCCAAGTATTTTCTATGTATTAAAGAAACCACACAACTCAACTTGTAACAAAGGCATTTCAAAAAAATACTTTCTGCACCTGTGCAAGTTCTACCAAAGTACAGAGGAAGATCAGTACGTGGCAGTTCAATGCAAAATTTATGTTTTAGAAGGTTGTGCTGCTCTCCTCTCTCTCACCCCCAAAAATCATATATCCCATATGAGAACCCAAGCCATTTATTCCCACTACAGTCCACAAGCCAA
The DNA here is from genome assembly GCA_033558235.1 of Neomorphus geoffroyi. NCBI lineage: Eukaryota > Metazoa > Chordata > Aves > Cuculiformes > Neomorphidae > Neomorphus > Neomorphus geoffroyi. Next base: position 34,945,813 of record JAUMJM010000016.1, read on the forward strand.
GTGTACCCTATGTTCTATTGGTTTCCTCAGCCTAACACAATGCACTCTCCCTGCACTTCACAATACAATGAGAACATCAGACTGCAAAGACATCAAACTTCTCATTTCTGCTTCCCTGATCCAGCAGTTTGGTGAAATTTCAGAACAGATGGAAAGCATTATTTTGAGAAAAGGTCTCCATTTTGAAGGGAATAGAGGATGAAATAATTTCCTCGTCATTGTCTGTGTTGTAGCCGTAATTAACCACCATCTTCTGAAAGTGAAACCAGTTCTGTCACATCCGTTTGGAAAATTCCAGTGTATTTAACTGGCTCATTTATTTCCCTTAAGCCTAGATGCTAAGATACACAAAAGCAGGTCTTCCAATAAATGAGAAGGCTTTCATTTTTATTAATTTAAAATATAAGTAGTTATTGAAAATATAGTTAATGCAAAAAGAAATAACAGTTTTCACACAGCATGGAATTCTGAAAGGAATTGAAGCCTTACTTTGTAAATATTGCTTGCACCTAGCTTTTATAATCAGTAACACCATGGCATTGAGATATTGAGTATATAGTTATTCTGAGGCAGCTCTTCTCTCATCTCCTCCAACTGGGATGGACAGAGTGATGGGACCAAATTTTTGCCCAGCTAACTCATCAGTTTCATGCTAAGTTCACCTGATCATCTTGTTCCGGTCTATCAAAAGTAACACAAACGAGATATTTCAGTTGTGCACTCATTAGATAATTCACCTTGTTTGCTGAACTATCTAAGTATACAACAGAGCAGTTTAAATGATCTCAAGCCTCAAGCTTAAAGGTAATGATTTTGATTATTCAAGTCCTTACATCTGCTTTACAGCTGTCTTTTCTACAAAATCAATAGCAGAGCTGATTTAGTGCCTTCTAGGACAGCTTCAGAAAATCCTCTGCAGTTAATGTAGCTGCAATTTTTCTCTGCTCCACTTCTGGCTGAGAACACAGGAAAGGTGCAATGTCAGGACAAATCCTCTGATTCTCCATCACAGGCTGACCTCCATAAACTCAACATGAATTAGAGCAACCGCTCTGAGCTGCATGATCTGTGACGGTCTCTGCACAGAGCGACTCCAGCTCCGTCACAATGCATATGTAGCTCTTCTGCAAAGGAAGGGAACATTTGCGGTGCAGGATCAAAGCTGTGACAGATATTTTATGCGTGAAGGTTGCTCTCCTGCTGCTGAGAAGTATTTACTGGGTACTGTCTTTATGGACAGTTTGTAGCAGCACAGTGCTGACGAAGAGGAATTAAGTAGTGAATCCTTAAGAGTCCTTGCCTCAAAAATGTTATCATCTATTCTCAAACCACCATACAATGCACAGGTTTTAGCTTAATAAATACAGAAAAAGAAGAGATCACTAAATTGAGTGAGATGTCTATTATTGTTCCAAAAATTCCGTAATTTTCTGGAAATTAGCCTTGCTGCAACTTGAATATGATTTTAAATCCAGGTGACCCTCTTATTTACTTCACTGTCCATTTCAGTAAATGGAAAATAGATGTTCTCTCACACCTTAAAAAGAACAGCAATCTGTTATACATCATCCCAGTAAGACTCATTTGGCTGGTGAGATCAAGGTTATAAAACTCCAACTTTGCCCATGGCTAAATACTATCAAAGAATTAGAATATAAACACACACTATTAATGGGAAGTTCTGGTTTTATTTAAAGAATATTTTTAATAAATATGCAACAGAAAAGATCTCCAGTGAAGAAGATGAGAGCACCAGACCCTTTTCCCTCTCTTAGGAACTTAAGTTTGAAAGCAGCCCAAAATATTATGTGGAATAGATTTGGCAGGCAGACACTGATAAAACATATCATGTTCTCACCAGGCAATCTGACGCACTGTGCTTGGCAGCGTCTGCCTAGCAATGGACAAGAAATAAATTAGAACAGAGGCTAAATGACCCCAATCTCACTCAACAAATTTACTTCCTTCATATATGAGTCAAGGTTACTGGCAGAAAAGTTGGCGCTTGAAATCTGCATCTAACCAACTATTTATATTATGTATGTTCTCGATATTCAAAAGAAAAGATCCGCTCCTATAAAAATTCAATCAGTTACCAATTCCTAAATCTTCTTCATTTGCAACAATACATACTGATAACCTATTCCTTAATAACTAATTCACATCGCACTAAAAAACCCCACCTCAAAAAGGAAAAATTCTAGTTTATTTACTGGTTATTGTGTAAAATCTCATACTGTAACATGATTTCCACATCTCTGTATCCCATGAATGATTGTAAGCACATCTTTAAATGAAATAGTGAACTGCCAATTAAAAGTGCAGACACCTGCAAAAGAGGTGGCTATGCACTATGTGCAAATATCTATGAATAGAACTTATCTCACAAACTGGAAGTAGTTTCTGCTTGTAGTTCCCAAACAGCCAGAGGGACCATATGTAGCATGAATAAGTTGGGATGCCAGCTGAGAGCTCCCACCTATTGAAGTGAGGAATTAGCAAAATCAGGTAGTTGGACTGTACACAGTCTAAATCTTACTGTATTTGCTTTCTTCCAAAGGCAACAAGTTTGTAGCGCTGCACTGAAAACTACTGGGATTGGTTGAGGGCGTATTTGGAAAGACCGCTATCTCAAGGGTTACTTTTAGAGAAAATTTATTGTCAAGCACCAAACTGCATCTATCTTGTCAGGCCTTGCTAATCCATCCATTCTCAAGAAGCCCTGTGACCACCCCTTGACTTCATGAACTGTGCCCTGTCTGTAAAGACTTCCAGTGGATGAGACCACGGCACACACACAATGGTAGTGCTGGTAACCATTTTGCTCCTTGCTTTGCCTAACCTCAATCCTACATGTGAAAAAGATAGTCTGTTGTACTTGGGAGCTCACGGAAGCTAAAAATATAAAAGTAGTGTGCCCTTCAATGAGCTGCACCTTAACTTGGTCAACAATACCATGAGATAAGAGGGCACAATTCCATGAGAGACAATCAATTACTTGATCTACCTCTTCTCTAGCAACTCTAATGAAAACCTAAATCCCTGCAGGTGTTTAAAAGACACATAGATGCCCTGTCTGGGGATGTGGTCTAGTGGCGGACTTGGCAGGGCTGGATCGATGGTTGGACTCCATGGTGTTAAATGTCTTTCTATGATTCTATTATTACTTTCACTCTGTACCTTCAAATTTTCAGAACACAAAATTATATCATAAATCTTCACTTCCCAGCTGGTTATGTTCAAAATAGATACGCTAATCCTCCCTTATGCAGCTTTTTTTCAAACAACAAAACAAATGTCATAAAAATTAGATATTTTTTGCATGTTGCCTTACAGCCTCATGTCCAGTTCCTGTGTTAAGCAGTGCCAAACAAACCAGAAAGTCTGTGTGTCTACAAGCTAAAATTGTGCCCTGCACACAGGGGGTTCAACAAGGATAGAGCTCGGCACTTTGTAGACCCGATCTGCAGGTGCATGCCGGGTTCAATGCCTTCAGAGTGCAGGGTTACAGGTGAGGCGCTGACTGTTCCAGTGCTGCTGTAGATTTGACATACCCTGATTTTGCTGGACTACTGCCCACAGAGATGTAAACAAGGGCAAAGAGGCTTTTACAACCATTTTGCAATTAGCATCCTTGTATCAGCTTCTACCACGCCTCATTTAAAGGATTAAAAAGGACCCCACAGCCAAAATATTGACACTTGGCTGGTTATCGACAAGTCTGACACCTGCTCTCTGAACTAATTCCACTCATCCCCCTTTCCATAGGGGATTCTTTAAAAGTACTGTCAGGAGGGGGAAAAGAGAGGGGGAAGCTTATCTTCTTTGCTACAGCCAATCCTTCTGTTGTGAGGATTTTGACACAGATAAGGACTTCACTAGCTCTACTGGGAATTAAACAAATTGACTCTAATAGGGTTTAATGTATAATGATTAGTTCATTTATAAAAGATTCTACCCAACCCTCAATTATTCAGATACAGGTCAAGATCAAGGGAGTACATCAAAACAAACCGTGCACCTGTAGAAGAATTCAGATGTTAATTAAGTGAGAAACAGATCGATGGACTCTAACCTCAGAGATGTAGGAAGAAGCATGTTAGAATTAAGGAGAGTCAGGATAACACCAGGCTGTGTAACGTTATTTGAAGTAGTTTTAGCTGCCTATACAGCAGTTGATGCTCTTTCCTTCACCAGGCTGTGTTAAACAGAATCATGGATCAAACATCAGTATAAGCAGCTGAGCTAGAGATTGATAAATGTGTCTTATGCAGAAAAACAGAAATAAAATTAGTCATATGCGTCACAAGAGGGTGAGATTCAGCCCACAAGAAACAGTTTTACAAGTCAAGAGTTGCTTGGCTTCATATTAGTCTGTCACTCCTTGTTCATTGAGTTAAAGTAAAAAATTTGAAATGGAAGAATATAAATCTTGAATGGAAGTAATTTAAGCAGGAAGGATATCAGTAATAACAATCCTGAAGTTCTGATCTTATTTGGCTCCTTGATAACTAAAAAAAATTAACCCCGAGATGCAATTTCACCTTCCGGATAGTCTGTACTTCCTTTCCTTCAGTTGTTGGTTTTGATTTGGAAAGGATCAAAGTTTCCTTTTCTTTTTAATAATGGACACACTATCAAAAATCTCAATTGACACCCTATATAAAAAATGAAAACAAAATTGTCACCGATTCTGATGCGGTTGCCCAATATTCTTAAAATATATTAACAAAAAAATGATATAAGTTGCTAAAACATGTAAGTTAAGTTGCACACAAACTAAAGTTGACTCTTATTGGTGACCCAGGTAATCTTCCTCCGGGGACCTGACTTACTTATGGATGCGCATGCACTAAAAGCCACTTAACTCCAGTGGAGGTAGCAGTAGGCCATATGTTTGCTGAAGGGTAAAAACTGACATTTATTAATCTCAAAGGGCATCACCACATTTTTTAACATCTTGGTAGCAAGGTTCGGGCAGAAAAGTGACAAAAATCTTGAACAATGAGCATTCCCAAGCAGGTTACCGCTGTTTCAAACAGTTACTCCAATGGTTTCCCAACTGTGAGGCCCCGGAGCAGCACGGCACTCTCACACTGAATAGCCCTGGTGCACAGACGCTGTTGCGCTACCCTGAATCTTCGTGGCAGCCCAAGTCAGTGCACAGTGCGAGTTTGCTGGTTACAAAACACATGACCTTAGAAACTTTGAGGCTTTCAGCAATACTAAGCTGTAAAGTAAAAAAAGTAAATAAAATAAATAAAATAAAATGAGGGGCTCAAGCCTACATTTCACGAGGAAGATCTGTTTTGTACAAAACAAACCAACCAAATTAAAAAAAAAAAACAACAAACAAACAACCACAAATCCAACACTCGAGGTTTTCCCCATGACGCTGAAAGCTACCCTGAGGGTCCAGAACATCCACTCGGACATGCTGTGACACAGAAGAACACTGCCAAAGCAGCTCTCCCTCCTCTTCATTGACACCTGGTCTTGGAGCACCTTCTAATTCCATCAATTACTATTTTTTTTAAAAAAAGTTTTAAGTTTGCCATGATATAAGTATAAAAGTTCACCTAGGGGCATAAAATCTACACTTAAAAAAAAAAGACAGTATTTAACTTTCCTTCATTTGGCAAATACCATTCCCAGAAAACATAAGTGTCTTTTGTTCCAATAATTTTAACCTATCCCTAAGGTTCTACAAGTGACTTCATCTAATCACGTTGGACAACTGACCTAAAGAAATAAAGGATCTGCTCTCCTATACCTATGAAACAGGGCTGGCTTATCGGTTAGAAAGCAATCCAAGCAAAATGTCAATGTAGATGCAAGTTTCTCTTATTGGCAGCATACTCTACATCTCCCTAAGAACAGGAACATGAAGATGCCTTGTGCCGGTTCTCAGTTACACAAAGGCCATTTATCGCACTTCAGCAGCAAAAGAGGGGAGCTGGACAGCACAGTGCACTACAAGAGTGAGAGAGGAACTTCTCTCAGGCCTTGCTAACTTCTGAGGCTTGTTTCATACCAAAGTGAAGCTTCACAGTGGATTCTGAAATAAAGGAGAAACAAGAAAAAATGTTTTTATAAATACTTATGCAAAACCACAAATGTGGTTACTCCTGGTATTTCACTTGTTGTAGGATAGGCATGTAGACAAAACACAGCTTAAGTTGCCCGTGTAATCAATAGAGCTTCTGGAGATGATGAACACTGATGATATGAGAAGAGTGGCTCCTAGCGCAGGTAGGTTAAAGTGCACCACCCCACATGCACTCTCGCCCTAAAGCCAGCTGACACTGTCACCAAGAACGTGCTCCTTGCAGGAGTTTTGACAACCACGGCGATGTGAAGCTAATTGAACTTTCAGGAAATAATCTTTATTTCTACTCATATTTCATAGCAATGAGCAGCTTTTCAAGCAGTATTTTCCACAGTTTAGTTTCTCAGTTGAGTAAACGTTATTTTCAACCAGGATGCTAATTTAACTGTGACACATCTCAGATGTGATACTTCAGCAGTGACAGGATTGGCCCTGTACATCCTGAAGTGAAACAGCATGCTATATACATCCGTGAAAATCCAATTAAGCCTCAGTGAGGCACTAGACTTTCCTAAATCATGTTTTTTCCCTTCATATTTTACAATAGAAGATCATTGTTCCTACCGACAGCAGACTTGCATCTCCATCGACCCAGCAGGCCTGCACGAGAAGCCTAAATTGCCTCATAACCAGCCCGTGACCTTAGTGCCTTTTAATTATGTGGGTTTCCCTGTAGCCTTTGGGTAACGCAGCCGTGTGGGGCAGGAAAGGGAGAGTCTACAGCCACATGGAAGAGATACAAACAGACTGTGTGTCTGAATGTTGGACTCAATGATCTCAAAGGTCTTTTCCAACTTTATGGTACTGTGATACTGTGATACTGTGATCTTGTATCTTACTTCTGAAATGTGAACCTGCACCAAGCCCACAGTGATCATCTTCAAACTGCACGACTCCGGCTGCTAACCGAGAACAGCCTGATCCCACCATCCCTGCAGCGACGACGGCGTTCCGCACACACACACCGAAGTACACTTGAGCTGGGGCATGTAATGCAGCAGCAGCAAGGGAAGAAACACTTGGAAGGAAAATACTTGGGCACAGCCAGGATGCGCTTGGCATGGTCAAATCCCATCTAAGACATCAGAAGGGCACCTTAATTCTCTACTTCCTAAGAAAAAGTGTTGGATTTCTTTTCAATCTCAGATTCCAACCAAACCAGCTTATTTTAGAGGAGCACACACATAGATAGGTAAGCCCAAACAGAGTACTATATTCAAACAAGAACCTGCAGTAACTACAAAGGGGTTTTGATAAATTAGGGTTGTTTACGGCTAGTTTCACATCAATTCTCTCATTATCTAGACATCTTAGTATGCATTTGGTTTTGCCACTAAAAAAATTTTAATTTTCTTCTTTCTGTATTTTCATAACACATGAAATTAACATTTTTACTTTCCATGGCATTTTTCTGACTCTTCAATGATTATGCTAGTCCAGTGTCATAGTTATACATTTCATTCCTCTGGGAACCTTAAAGCAGAAACTTAAGAATCTGGTTTTTTGCTTTCAAATTGCCCTTATCAGGATTCTTCAAGAACAGGCCTGAAAAATCAAATAAGTCTACCAAAGTCTACTGATGACGACCTTAAAAAGAGATTAATATCACAGAACAAATTCTCATGTATACCTCTGTTTATCATTTTAGAGTGGCTAAAATCTTACACCGTAACACTTTGTTAGCTTGCAATGCTCTCCTGTTGTATCTGTAGTTAAAAAATATTTTGCACAAAAAAACTTAATAAGTATCTTTAGCGATTAAAGAGGTCAATTATTTTTCCCTCCATTAGGTTCTACAGAAGGGCATTTGTTATTCCCATTAAAATCACTGAAACACTTTTAGGCCATGTGTTTCTGACTTCCTTGCCCTGTGCACCACATTCATTGTTTGGAGTGACTTCAGTTCCCCTGCTGGGTTTCCCGACTGGAGGATGTTCTGCTAACGATGGACAGACAGCCCCCTCTGCCAGCAAGCGGTCGAAACTCTCCCTGCCTTTTAAAAAAACTACTTTAATTGCGAAATCCACGCTTAGTATTTTTTTAATCATTTTTTAAGTAAACCCCAGTCTTTCAGTCTTCTGTGGAGATCCTTTATTCTCAAGAAGTTCTAAAATGTTTTGATTACATCCGTTCCCTAAGCTGTGGCAACTGCGGTTCTGAAAACTTACTGGCAGGATCTCAGCTGTTTGTGCAATGCAAAGCGGCTGTCACAGAGCACCAGTGGTGAAAGGATTCGTACAGCTTTCCCCTGTCCCAAACACAGGCATAATATTTAAACAAAGCTGCAGACACAGCAATAATGAAAATCTGGTGAACCACTTACTCTTGACTCTTATAGGAATGTTGAAGGCAGAATATCCATTAGTTTCCTGACAACACAGATTATTTATAGGCAAGTCCGATGGCACCACCTATTATTAAGGTTGCTCAATGCTCAGTATTATATGACCCCTGGTTTCAGTCTTTTTATACCTTTGCCACTTGGGAGGAATATTGCATACTGATGTCTGCCTTCAGCAATTGAAAGTTCAGCCCTTCCAGGAGTGACGTTATTGAGAAATATAATATTTTTGTCAATGTTTTACAGGAATCTGTGAACTTTACTGGTATTTTTTGTTGTTCCTTACTCTGCTGGAATTTGAACTTTGGCAGAACACAGCCTGTGTTTTATTTGCATACAGGAAAATCCCCCAAATATGACCAAGTTACTAGCACCTGAAGGGGAAAACCCCCCCACTTTTTGTATGAACATCAGTAAAAAAACATAAAACACTGAAGACCTCACTGCCAGTGAGCAGTTGCTATTTGTAAATGAATCATTCCCATCTGATAGGCACACGTGTTCCAGCCCAAGGCTGGGGAGTGGGGAGCGGTTGGGGTTTTTTCCTGCAATTGTTGTTCCCTGGTGACCAAAAGAAACAAGTTAAACTAGCACTGGACTTAAGCACTGCCTGAGACGAGCAGTGTTGCACTACCAACGTTGTCACTGGTTTCAGTGATGATGTCAATTTACCTCCTGAGATGAAAGCCTCTCTGTAATTTACTGCTTCTACCCTGAGCAGTCTTAATTTGTTACATGGTGTTTCTTTCCAGCTTCTGCCTACCTTTCTTACAACAATAGAGCAGAACATCCTATCTCTGATTATAAACTGAAAACTTCTGGGCTTTACATCAATTTGGTCATTCCTCAAGTCTGTGTCTTTTCAAATTGTTCGTTTCAACTACAATAAGTGATTAAAGTGCCAACAGCAACCTGACACATTTTCCGATCCTACGCTGAAAATGCCTGCACTAAAAATCTTCCAGATTTGATAATGAGGGTCGTCCACCTCAAAGCTGAGCATCAGGCTGTTGCACCAGAGACCCTCAATTACAATTTCCTTTAAAGCGTGTGCATGCTTCGAATCTATTGGTGACAACACTCATTTGCATGTCAGGCACACGTAGAAACGTAAGAAGCAATAGTTCCTGGCATAAACACTACAGCATACAAAACAACTAAGAGATCTAGTCCATCCAGGGAAGCAAAAGGAAAGGAGCTGTGATTCCTTGTGCAGTATTTTGATCACGTGAATCAGTTTCAGTGCAATTACAGGTCTGTTGCCTTCCACGCCTGTGAGGAAGAAGAGATCTGTCTACGTACACACCCCATAGAGTAACTGTTAGAAAATGCTGAGTCAAATACCACAGCACTCCAATATTTAATTCAAATTACAACAGCAATCTCCAAAGAAAGCTGTAGCACAGAAAGAGGGTTAACCAGTTTGCTTTTTAGCTGCTTCCTCTTACTCTGTTTCCAAGAGTCAGGCAAAAAGACCTGAGCAAGAGAATTTGGTGGAAAATCGTCACAGCCCCAAACATACCAAACTGCTGGGTACCTTTGTCAGTACATGCCTACCCATGCATGAGCATCATGGAAGAAAACTGGGGATGCAGAGGCAGGTGGAGTTGTTTGTACATCGCACCAGAGTGGTAGTAATCTACAGAGAAAAAACCAGCCCTCTGTTCCCATTCTGAAGAGTAATCAAGTCACTTTTGCAATGCAGTTGGCCTTTACTGGCCTGCTGCCTATGCTGGAGTCATCCAGCTGTCAGAGCACCATTGTTGCCAACTCTTGAATTACTGGAAAATTACTTGGCAAAATAACATGTGAGCAAAAAAAAAAGAGAATCATAGAATTTCCCCCCCCATCAAAGATTACAAGGAATGTTCCATTGCTATCTGTGTTCTCTACTAAAGAAATTAAATTGACTCACGTGACCTCATTTGTGTATCATAGTTTTTAACAGCTCCTGTGGTAGATGGAAAAAGCAAAGTTGCTGAAGTGAACAGATGGAAGTTTGCACTAAATGAACACACTCGTATGCTAGGCTTTATTGCTTGTGATGTTTTCCTCTATCCGGTTTAATTCCAAGTGGAAAGCCAGTTTTCAGCATTTCCCAAGGACTTAGGAAACTAGCAGAGGTTAAAACAGGGAATGAAATATATTCCTCAAGCAATATGGTCTAAACTTAATTTTAGTAAAAAATCCTCACAGCAAAGCTCAATTCTGAAACTAAAATGGCCCAAAACCTAAGATTTGTAGGCAAGTTTGAGTTGGTTTGGTTTTAAGGTGTGATGTTATTGAACTTCAGTGGAAAACAAACAACTGAATGGTGTTTCTTGTAAGAATAACTCCAGGAAAATACTTGAGATTTCAGCCAGATGATCCTCTTTTTAGAACACTTTTTTTTTAAAAAAAAAAAGCATAAAAGCATTTCTACTATATTATTCGTCATCGTTCTCACTATGTTGCTACGGAACGTTTAGGAATGTTTCTGTATCTCTCATGACTTTTTGTATCTTCATCTTTGAAAACTCTCCTGTGCAGTAAACAGAGACAAAACCAAAGCTCTGATAAAATGTTCTAGTTTCTAAATGGGTTCACAGGAGGAAGTCATCCATGTTCAGGCTTCTGCTCCTTAGTTGATCTTTTACCAGATCCTGAACTGCAACAACATAAATATATTACTTTTTCCTTACTGTCATTTGTATTGTTAGAAACTTACAGAATAAAACCATTCTTCAGAAGGATTTGAATGTTTATAACAGTTTCATCTAGAAGACACAATAAAGGTTAACATCCTTTATAATGTGCTCGACAGACAAATGGCAGAGATAGCTTCTACCAGAGGACTTAAGAATCAAGACATCAGGCATGACGCAAACAAACAAGGGTGGAAGAGAGGCAAGGCAGAATGAAAAATAAAACAATTGAAGTTGAGTACACAAGGTCCAACACAAAAAAACCCCAAACCAAAACACAAGACTGTGCCTCATCATTTAACAAATTAAGAAAATAATTATGGTTGCTTTCAAAATAGTTCCCTTCTGAGCTGACACACGGCTGCACACTATGCTGTCAATGTTCATAGCAATTCCGCAGATCACTTTCTGAAAGGCTGTTGAGATCTCCACCATTTCTGTTTTTATATCTGCTGTCCAAAAAAAATGGGTTCCCTTCAGCACCAGCTGAATCTTTGGGATCTCTTCACCATTGGCCTCAGTCAATAACTGAAGAGTTTCACAAGACACTGGATCTTCACTCACTGTTCAGTCTTGCTTACCAACACCTTCTGAGAGTAAGACAACGTCTCTATTTGAACACACATCCACTCACACCAAGTGAAGCAATGGAGCTGAGCCTTATTTCACTGTGACAGTTTAGAATGCGTTATATAAGCACCTCTTTGTCTCTCCCCTCCCACTTCTGTTTACCGAGCTATAGGGTCAGTCTCAGTTTTTTTGTGTCAGACCTTATATCCTCTGCATGAGCTGTCTTAGAGGACATGCTCTAACCAAATTACGTTATCTCTAGCTTAAGTAAATACACAGCATAACCACATTGATAACCATACCAGTACTGCAAAGCAGGTATGAACCAATGTTGCAGGAAAAAGAACAGTGTATGGTAGCATAATTATGCAGAACTGGGGAATTTTGAGTTCCTCTTTCATGCACAGATTCTATTACATCTTTACCTAGCATCTCTCATGTGCATCCATGTTGTCATTGTACTTTCACAGTATCTTATCAAGCTAAGAATATAAGAAAGAAGCTTTTTTTTTAAAAAAAAAAACAAAAAAAAGCAGAATGCCTGAATAGTTTTATCACAGGTCACATTCAGAATAGCATTGAAAACATTAAGGCAGTTCTCCAGACAAAAATGTATAACCAGAATGGTCATAAAAAAAACCCAACAAACCCCAACAATGAAGTCATAAGCAGAATTTTCAAATCTTCCATGTTATGTTAGCTCAGAGAAGTTTTTCACAACCTCCCTGTGACACTTCCAAGTCTTTTTTCAGGGTTGTATCTCTGGAGTAGTATGGAAAGGGCAAACAGAAATGTAGCTGTGGAAGCCTACAGAGAGTGTGAAGAAGAATTTGGTAGGAGGAGAGTTTCAGATTTAGCATACCTTGATAAATAACTCCTGTCATATACAATACGACTTTATATCTTTTATATACATAGGAAGTTTACATATTAATGTTTGCATGATGGTAAATCGGAGGACTGCTTCATTAGATTTGAAGAAGCACTTCTCCTCAGGCAAGGCCTCTGGTTTCACTCAGATTGAATTACAAAGCTAAACAGAACAGGAAGGATCTGTGCCCCTAATTCTGTTTGATAGATCTCTTTGTCATTTTCAGATGCCAGATTGAAGATAGCCGCCTCTTCCTTGGCAAAGAACAGCGCTTTTAAGCTCCAGGCTATCAGAGAGAGCAAGCGCCTACCGTACGTGCACAGACTGACAGTTGCATTAAGATGTTTCCTGCCGTTTCTTTAAAAACTTACGGAAACCTGTTCGTTATTCGACTTCTGTAGTTGGAGGTGGTTAACTTGGGCAAGAGGAAGCAGAAGTCACAGCTGAAGGTGCTCTGGACTGTAGCACAGCAAAGCAACCACACACCTCTGCAGATGTGCTGACTGGGAAGTCATCCCACAGGAATAAGGGCAAGGTTTAGCACAGATGAGGCAGAATGATCAGAAAAAGTCCTCAGGAAATTAGCTTTTCCCATTCTTTCTGAATCTGAGGGGATTCAAAGGCACCTCATTGTCATAATTGTTTCATGTTTAGTTATGGTTATTGAAAGCTTTTCTCCTAATTTACTGTACAATTCTCAAATTGCTTATTAGGAAAAACTAGACAAAATGTGAAGACAGATCTCGGAACATGTGGAGTCCATTAAGAGGACAAATTCATGTCTTATTTTCTCCTATCCATATTTAGTGTTTGTAGGGGGGTTTTGCTTTCTGCAATTTAGCAGGTGCAAGCTGAATGGATATAAACCAGATTTAAGACAATGTACATGCATCCACATACAAAACTCTCAGTAAAAGTGAAGCCAATATCATCCTCACTGTGGAACTACTGTACCCCAGACCTGCTGCTAAAACCCCACAAATTTTCTCCCCTGCATCACGTTTTCTGATATCCTAAGCAACAAATAGCTTGGGAGTAAAAACAACAAAGGCAAAAGCTTCAGGAGTTTTCAGGGAGTTGGCAGGCAACTGCTATTCTGCTAAAGCAATGAGGGACGCACAGGTCCCTGAGGCTCACTGGAAATGAAGTTGTAGAAATTTCTGATGCACTACAACAATAATGATACAACAATAATGACACATTGCTCTTGTACAGGACCTTTCCACAAAGAGGGATAAAAATAAGGAAAGGAAATGATAAACTTTGTAGGCACTCTAAAGGTAAGGTCAGTATCACTCCTCTTTGACAAGATTTGTATAAACTAAAATTTACTGAAATAATGATACCTAGTCCTCACTGAGCACTTTTCAAGCCTCTCAAAACACTTCAGAGATGAAGTGTATCTACTTCCTGTAGATAAAGGGACAGAAGTAGTTTGCCCAGGAAAGAAAAGATGGGCTTGTGCTCTGCAGAGTAATTTTGTTTAATGACTTCTTAATACCTTGTTAGGTTCAGACCACTTACGGAGGAGGTTGTTGGGGGGTTTCATAGCAAAGTGCAAAAAATGTGTTGCAAAGTAGAATATTATTGGGAATTTGACCTTTCTTTTCTGTAAATCATTTGGCCATTTCAAATGAGGTTAATTGTATAATCTGGAAAAAACAGATTTAGATGAACCAATCTGTTCTGCCCTAATCTATTTGTGGTGATTTCAACTCTTTTGAAATACACGTAATTTCATCTCAAAGAAAGAAAATCTCAATGAGCTTCCACTACAAGAACCTGAGGCTGTGATAGAGCATCTGCAATAACTCATCAAAAGTAAGTTCCAAGTTTCAGATTTACACTTAGCCTAGACCATTTCAAGATCCACAATGCAGCTGGATTTTTTTCTCAGCTTTTTTCTACCTAGTTCAGCTTATCTGGATGGATTTTGTAATCATAGAATCATAGAATGGTTTAGGTGGGAAGGGACCTTAAAGATCATCTAATTCCAACCCCCTGCCATAGGCAAGGACAGCTGCTACTAGACCAGGCTTCTCAAGACAGTATCCAACCTGGTTTTGAACACTTCCAGGGAGGGGACACCCACAACTTCCCAGATAATCCAGCTGCCCATGTGGCCACAGGCATTTTTCCTAGCAGGAAGAGGGAAATATGTAACCGGATGCATAGGAACAGATAAAGGCACAGATTTATCAGTTTTTAGCAGATAAATATCTATTTTGAGATTCTGGAAATGTGCTTTGACTCAAAATTTGTATGGAAAATCTAGACATTTATTTTACTGAGACACTCTGGCAAATTGCACAAACAGAAAGAAAAAGGCATTATAATTTCACAGATCATAGATAACCTTAGCATCTGCTGGACAAGTATATGACAGTTGTCACCTGAGAAGATCAGGAAGGACTCTAACTGTTTACACAACAAGGTAAAAGATAGAAACTGCATTTATTTTCCTAGTCTACATATTTATTCAGATCACATTATCCAAAGCAAAAGAATTTCTACATCTCCTGTTAGAAACATTGTTCATTTATATTCAACTTAAACACCATTTTTAACACCAGAGCCTGTAGGGTATCATTGCATTGAGCTGTAGCTGGAGGGCCAAGAAACTGAGCAAGCGTAACTCCTACAATAACAGCTATGGAAATTAGGAATATGTACTAATGCATATAGTGCATGGACAAAGATTCGAGTAGATCATGTATTACATTACTGTTATCATTCAAAAAATGTTACATTTTTATGCCATTCATGCAAAGTCCTATGAGTAGTAAACCAGCTTGTACCTTATGCAACCTGAAACTTAGTTCCATAACCTGCCTTAAACTTCCTTGCCACAATAGTTTCCTCAAGGACTTAATTCCACCTGCTGTGAATTTATTTATGATGAAAGCAAATAAAACTCTGCTTTTAAGTTGTGACTTTTTCCATTCCTTGTTGCTGCTGAATTTAAGACCAGCCAATTTTATATTAGACAAGCCTATTTATTCACAGCTGAAAAGTAGATAGAAATCCATAAAGCTACTTGTGGTTTATTATTCAGACATCTTTGCAGACAAAGCAGACAAGTTGTGCTCCCTGGAAAATAA
The DNA here is from genome assembly GCA_033558235.1 of Neomorphus geoffroyi. Lineage (NCBI taxonomy): Eukaryota > Metazoa > Chordata > Aves > Cuculiformes > Neomorphidae > Neomorphus > Neomorphus geoffroyi. Next base: position 34,961,489 of record JAUMJM010000016.1, read on the forward strand.
AGGTTGTGATTAGCAACCATTTTACTTAATAAATGGCTTTTTTTTAAGCTTGGCTCCACTTATTGCAACAAGAGTAACTGAGCCTTGCTGTGGAGGGAATGGCAGATGTCACTTCTACATCGAATATTTTACTATTACTGTAGGATTAGTATCCGATATGGAGTGCACACTTAAATTCTGATCGTATTTTCCATTATTACTTTTCCTGACTGAAATAATATATGATTTTGAATTTCATTTAAAGCAAGAATCAGGAACTGCTCTAGATGGAATTTAAGAAGTTTAATCACTTAGTATAGAATGAAAAAGTGGTAATTCATTGACTATGATATTTTCAATAATTTGGTAATCTGTTCTGCCAAGAGATTCACAGGACGCTTCAGTGGAAAAGTACATATCTTTATTGCAAGTTTTCTGTGATGTGGTAGTGTGCTGGGACTTGGCATGCCTGCCTTTCTCATCTAATAAAAAAGAGAGATGATTCACTGATAATTGAAACGATTCCTAAAGCAAATTGCAGCCTCTGCTGTGCTTTGGTATTTGTAAGCAGTAACTGGAAACTGTTGTGGTTTTGCCATGAAAAAAGATAATCACTATGTTTTAACTCAAACATGTCTGCACGTTGCATCAGTGTTAGTGAGGGGCTTCACAACACACGCACCAGCAAACACTTGACTCAAACATAATCACGGTCCTGTGAAAGCTGGCCACAGCACCGCACCCGTGCAAGAAAGTCTCAATCCTCAGCAAGTTTATCTTCGCCTCTCTTTGCCTCTGTTTCAGTTTTCAAAGCAGTTCTTGGGACAAATTCTTGGGTTTAACTGTTGTTTACAGTACTAGTATTAAAGACTTTGAGAGAGGAATTATATAACTAGTTCACCGTATTGAATGGAAGACATTAATTTGACTAAGTGTAACTGAAACAGCGCTTGCCAGCAGGAGGGAAAGAGCGCCTGCACTGTCAGATGTCCCAAGAGAATCTTCTGCCAAAATCCTCCAAAAAGATATTATGCTAAAAGCACTGCATCATCTAATGCTCACCCTGGCAAACCATCCCTCCTCCCTGAGCCATTTCTGTCCCAAGGACATCTTCTGCCCATGAAAGAAGTAGCTCTGTGTGTGTTAACCCCTTCACACATACCATACATTAAGCAGGAAACAAAAATATCTCATAATGGGACAGGGCATGCCCTTGATTTCTAGATCATGCTTTCATTGAATGACTTTCTTTTAAAAACAAAAAACTATGGGTTTACAATCAGTGCAGTCTCAAAACGTCTGCAGTTTGCCCACTTATTTGTGCTGAAATTGCACCAGAATCAACACGCCAGACTCGTTGAGATAAAATCTGATCCAGCATCCAAGGTTTACAGGAATGTTTATTACGTTTCTTAAATAGAAGAATGACTCTAAATTCTTGACCATTCTGCATCTGGATTTGAATTTCATGCATCTTTTACAGTTTCCAAACAACACTAATGGATGCTGCTGTGACTCACATTGGCAATTACACCACATTAAAAAAACGCCCTTCAAGATGAAGTGTCTGAGCTAGAGGGCAGACTGCATCCCTCCAGAAACTCAATTCCTTCCTCTCTTGATGAATGTTATCACTTTCTTTATTTCAGTTTTATATCATTATGTCCACCTGATCAACTGAAGCACATTTCAAAACAGATCATAACTGCGATCCATTTTTCTTACGGAACAGTGAGAACAAACATTATGAATTAAATTCAGACTGCATCACACTTTAAAAATGACCTAAACACTCACATCCTGCTGTTCTCATTACCTCCGTCTCCTTTTCTTTCCAACCAGTACTTTCATGAAATGTGATTTATCACAAACCAGAAGCGTGGCATACCCAAACTTGCCCAAAATGCGCAATGCAGTAAATCTCATCCTTGATATAATGTATTTTTTGCACTGCTGGGCACACATGGCAGCTGCTGAAAAGTGAGAGACAGAGAAGGCTTACCTGGAAAAAAAGGCTAAGAATCTTGATCAGACTGAGTACCTGGGAATTTTTTTGTCTTAAGCATGGATTGGGGGAAAATAAGCTCTCATTTTAAATACTTATTAAATATACAGAGTTAATGCGTAAGTCTATAGTTTTCATAAAGTATTTGTGATGCCCACCAATGTAGGCAAATAAAGTGTCAAACATCTCCCATATGACCACGCCAGCAATATGAGGAGAGAAAAATTAAAATTAATGCTATCAAAGCCAGCCATGAAATGCAGAATCAGAGAACTATTTAGAGTAGAAAAGGGTCCTGACTAGTGGAGTTCCAAGTATTTTCACAGATGGAGACTCTACCACCTCTCTGGGCACTGGTTCTAATATCTGACTATTTTCAATGAGATTTTTTTTTTCTTAGTATCTCACAGGATTTTCTCTTGTTGCCATCTGTGCCCATTGCCTCTCGTCTGGCTCCATCATCCCTTCACCATCCCGCTGGGTAGCTCCAGCCCTGCCCATGAGCTAGAGCCGCCGCCCAGCCACACCACTAAGCTGAGCTCTCCACAACACCTGCCCAGCTTGATCCATCCTGCGGTGGCTACGGAACATCTTGTGAACCAGGTACTCTTCTGCCTCTCGCCGCTTTCTTTTATAGGCAGTCCCCACTGTCAGCACCTAATCTGATTATAGATATTTGAACGCATTAAACTTGCAGGAATAAGAAGAATTTATCTGGCACAGGCCCAGAAGCTCAAGCATATATCAGCTTCTGAATCTGAACCACACGTCTGTATTGACAACTTCTAACAAGATTTATAATATAAAATTGGACTCGCTCCTAAGTATCTCAGAAGAACTTTTTGCTAAAATCAACCCTGATATAAATTGGTAAAAGTATGCTAAAAATTAGACAAGCAAATATTTCCAAACTTTTGAGAAAATGTTTCATTAAAACCTCAATTTTAAAAATTCTTTAAGAAAATATTTAGTTCTTTATTATTATTCTTGTTCAGGTTAGAGGCTCAGCTCTGACATTGTCTCCGAACTGCCTTTTCTATTTCTACCTCAAATCTCACTATATCACAAAAGTTCAGACTCAGACTGGACCTTATCAGGCAAAAATCAACCGACTCCTTCAATGAAGGAGTTACACCCACTTCCTATAGGACTGAATTTAACTCCATAAGTGCTGACCGGAAAAAAAAAATGATGATGCTATCTGCCCATGGCAGCCAGATGGAACAGTCTTACTGCAGAGATGCTATGGAACACTGGACTTCCCAAAGTGGATGTGATTTACCGTGGCTCTCCCATGTGGTGACCAGCAGCAAATCCTTTGAGTCACTTAGGATAAGCCCTGTATAAACACATTATCTCACAAAGATTTTGTGAAAATGGCTTCATCTTATACAAAACAGAGTTTTATGTCATTTTAGTACTCTAGAAAGTGAAGAAAAATCTAGAAGAAGCAAATTTAAAATCTTTGAATAAAAAGCATCAATTATGAAAAATAATATTTCAATTTGTAACTCAGCCTTTGTAAAATAGTAAATATTGTATGGGTCTGCTCTTTGACAGTTAGGGAAGTAATAAGTACATGTAAGTATCAGCATAACATATGTGAGGATACTGTAAAAAAGGAATTCCTATGAATTGTTCCAGCAGAAAGAAGTTTCAGTTTTCCATATGGTCCACTTGAACTGAACCAAAAAAATGAATGTGATAGCTAAAATGGCTGTAATCCCGTTTTCATTAATACAATTTCCTACCTGAGTCAACTGCACTCTATTTTTTCTCAGCATCTGAATGATATCTCAGTGGAAAATAAAGGCCTATCCACACGTGCTGAAAGCCACCAGCCTTCACCCACTTTGCATGAGGCAGTGGGGAGGGAGATGCTCGCTCCCGGCAGGCTGCGGGGCTCAGCTTAGCCCCAGCACCGCTCCCACGCCCTCCATGGGGCAAGAGGCAGCACTTACTGCTTTGGACCAGGATTTTTCAAGCTTGCATCCACTTTGGCAAATTATTTTTATTCAGAAAGAAGAAGCTGTCAAAGATTTTCTGCAATGTTTTAAAAAGGAAAACTGAAGCATTGTTTCAAGGCCAAATTAACTCCAGCTTAAACCTTGAAAATAGTCTACAATATTCAGGTTTTGATTAAATATTTGAAATAAATATCCTATTAGTTTTCATTACACCTCGCATATTAAATCCTTTCATGTCAAGAAAAAAAAAATGTTCTATTAACCTGTTTTATTGGCAAGGAGGGAAGTTCCCAAGTGATTATTTTCTACATATAAGGAGGGTTTATTTGTAGTATACTTGGTCAAAATCGATTCTTATCATTCTGCCACCCTACTGCCTTTCAACCAAAATTTTCAATTTCCTGCATATCAGATGACTTCTCATAAACCCATCACCAAAAATACAGAAGACATCTTAATTTTAGGGGTTGATACAAATACTATCTGGGTATTAAAGTACAACAAAACTGACTAACAGAAACAGAGGAAGCACAAAGCACTCAAATGTATTCAGTGCTTGTATTCCTCTGCAGAATGAAAGTAAGGCCCAGGTTGATGAACTCTCATCCAGATGATGTTCTCAAATCAAGGGCAATTTTTTTTCTTTCATTTCAACAGAAACAAGCCTAGAGCTGAACAGAATTAGAAATTATGGACTTGATGTAGATAAAATTATCTGGCAGCTGTTGCGTGGAAAATCATAACAGATTATCACAGTGGTACTCAGTGGCCTTAAATCCTTAAATTTATTAAAGCATTATGAAGAGATAAGAATTGCAGTCAAAGCTTGGAAATTAAATTTAGACAGAGCAAACATTTTGTTTGAGGCCCTACCACGTGTTTCACACTCGTTTTCAAAATGGAAAAAAGAAAAAAGTACCTGAAGATTTATATCCACTTCTTGAATGGCCTAAATGGCCCAAGCTCCACAGAAGCCAAAGATGTCGGGCTGATGCACACAACCTGTGTAGACTTTTTTAACACTCTATTTGCTTTCTGAATGTTTTCATGTCTAATAAAAAATTACAGTAAAAGGTACTGTGTTCTGAGTTATCTTAAGTGCAGCAAATTCAGCCCTGTTTTCTCAGTAGGGAGGTGAAATCTGGTATAAAATAAAAAAAAATAATTTGAAAAAAAACCAGTGTTAGAGTTCATACCCGTCCTCCTTATAAAAATACAGGACAGAGAGAGTTGGTTTACTGGTTTTATTTCCATACATAGCTAATATGGAGTCCTCAAACAAAATATTTGTGTGTTCCACCACTCAAAGTGGAAGATCCCACTTGGCCATCCAGGCTGCCATGTGTCATTCACCCACATGGCAAACCTGGGGACAGGAACACCTTAAACCACTGCTGCTGAATTCTCTAGACCCAACAGTCCTGTTTTCACAGCATCTAAAACATAGAATTGTTTGCGTTGGAAGGGACCGTAATGATCATCCAGTTCCAACCCTCCTGCCATGGGCAGGGACCCCTCCCACTAAAAATAAATGAAAGATAATTCTTTCTTCCCTTTGACTGTCTGCACAGATTATAAATCCTTCACAGCAGCTTTTCTCTCAGTGTCTCTCTCTGACCAATTCTGCCCACATAGTAGGATCAGGCCTGCAGGAACATTCAGAGCTTCTGGGCATCAAACTGCAACTACTGAAATAAGGTGTGGCTACATTAATCTTTCGCATTCCAGGTAATATATGCAGATTCCTGTTAGGTTTACTGGACACTGGCCTTTGCACACACGAACCAAGCGTGGGTGCTGCAAGTTAAAGCCAGTTCTTTGGAAAAAAAACTTCAGGAATCAAGCACATGTGAAGTAAGCAAACCGGGGAGATAACACCTAATGAAAAATTTGCCAGAAGCACCACAGAAAAAAGTATGCTGAGTCTATTCAATCCAAGCAGTAATATTTCCTAAGATTAATGTAGGTCTTTATTATCTTGCATCATTTCCCTGTTAGCTGCCCTGTTTCTATTCATTTCTGTCACCATCGATAGCAGGAGCCACGTGGCACCGTTTTCATCGACACGTCATGATCTGCCACAGCAGAAATACACCAATAAGCAAGCAAACAAAAAACCCCACACCCCTACTGAGTTTTTTTTCCTGACACCTCTACAGAGAGGCAAAAAACCAGAGAAGAGCCCTAGACCAATTTAGTCAACGACGAGGAGGACTGCTATCAGTTGTGGGAAACGTTAAGGGAAGGTTCCTGGCCTGTTTGTAGATGCACTCATTCGTTTTCATAAGGTTCTCCCCCAAGAACAAAACACCAGCAGGCCTTGTGTCTCCCTGTAGGGTTGATTATATTAGATCATTTTATCTAACTGAGGGGAGAGACAGGCTGGGCGTGATGAATACCTATTGTTCTAGCCTACCTGACCACCCTGGCGCCCACCCAGGCACGCAGCCTGATGGCAATCAGGTAGCATGACTCACATGATATTTGACAAAGGATGGGTCAAGATCCTCCCCATCTGTTATCAGGAAGAGCCTTCTGTCTACTTGCAGCACTACTGCAGTGTTAAATTTACCACTGAAAAAAACACATGGAAATAAGACATGCAGTTTATCGATTTCCCTTCTATTGTATTTACATGATTAAAAAAAGAAAAGGAAGCACTTGCATTGGAATAAATGGCAGCTTTTGTGTACAACACAGGCTGGAAAACAGATATGCTTAGAACAGACAGTATTCTTTATCAACACCAACATGGTAGAGTGTGAACACCTACAGTTTAACAACCCTTATCAGCGCTCAGCTGCCTAAATTATGAGCCTGCTATAAAACTTATGTAGAATTGACTCACGAGGAAAATTTTAGACGATGCCACACGTCTTAACACAAATTGCAGTATTTGGCTCCATTTGATATATGTAGCTGTAGCTTGAAAACTCAGAAATGGGAGCATTTCTTTTGCAAGAGAAGAAATTTCAGAAACTGAAATATGCAACTGCACAGAGGGAATTACTAAAAAATTATGTAAAAGCCTTTTCCTACCTGTAATAACACAAAAAAATGCCATAAACCAAACCAGAATTATAAGCAGTAAGTGTACCTGTAAAACCAAACAATATTTTCATTTCAGATGTTCTAATTTGAATATCCAGGCACATCCAATAAGTTTTTAAACATCAGCAATAACCCTGCATCCTTGTGGAAAAAAGTACTAGACTAGATATTATACATTTCCATTTATTCACATACCTTGTGATTTAAACAAATCATAAAAATACACATTCAGGTGTTACAGCAGTGTATTAACCCTTCTACATGTGTGAACTGCATGCTTCCACGCAACTTTTCTTGCCTTTGCTAGAAAATAAGGTATGCTTTTTGCTGCTTTCCCTGTATGATCTTCATCATTTGTCAATTTACCAATTCTAGCAGAAAGCAATTTATTACAATAAATAATATCCGTTAATAATTTATTACTAAGGATTATGATTTCTTTTCCTGTAGAGAATATTCTTGATAGATGAGGCAGGCATGTACTTTCCTACTCTTAAAGCTGGCCTTGTTGCTAGGCAGCAAACAAGACCAACACCTCACACTTTGGAAGATCTCACCAAATAAATTATCATCTAATTTTTTTGACGTGAGTCCAATAGTGTTATTTCTCTTTAAGAGTTTTGTGGGTGCTTTGGACTTGGTTCATTTATAACTTGAGGCCCTCAATTTCTTTTTACTCCAGAAAGCCATATGCAACTATTTCCTGTCTCTGCAGGCTGAGGATAAAGCTGATCAGCTGCAGTTTTATTGCTAAGTAAGCTTAGCCAACAAGCAATGACTGTTCATCAACTGTATTGTGCACAACCACAGCCACATATAATGTCACTGGACAACTTACAGTGAAGCTCAAATCCCCCATAAAAGCACACAGTAGCCAGCAGGCTGAAGGGTACAGGACCTGAGCTCAAAGCTTGCCTCTTGTATCATTGCTGGATAGCCAAGAACTTGATGTTCAGCCCTTGCAGCATCAACAGTTGAATTTAGGAAAAGTTAGGGGTGAAGACTGGACCTTATTTCAGTATATAATTGCAGAGAAGGTTCCAGAAGTTACATATTAGCTGAGACCATCGGGATGAGGTTCAACAAGGCCAAGGGCAGAGTCCTCCATTTGGGACACAACAACCCCCTGCAGCGTTACAGGCTTGGGGAGGAGTGGCTGGAGAGCTGCCTGGCAGAGAAGGACCTGGGGGTGTTGGCTGACAGTGGCTGAACATGAGCCAGCAGTGGCCCAGGTGGCCAAGAGGGACAATGGCACCTTGGCCTGTGTCAGACACAGCGTGGCCAGCAGGAGCAGGGAGGTGATTGTGCCCCTGTGCTCAGCGCTGGTGAGGCTGCACCTCGAGTGCTGGGTTCAGTTCTGGGCCCCTCACTCCAAGAAAGACACTGAGGGGCTGGAGCGCGTGCAGAGAAGGCAACGAGGCTGGGGAGGGTCTGGAGAACAAGTCCTACGAGGACAGACTGAGGGAGCTGGGGGTGTTTAGCTTAGAGAAGAGGAGGCTGAGGGGAGACCTCATCCCTGTCTACAACTACCTGAAAGGAGGCTGTGACGGGGTGGGGGCTGGGCTCTTCTCACAAGTGACAGCGATGGGACGAGAGGAAATGGCCGCACGTTGTGCCAGGGGAGGTTTAGACTGGACATTAGGAAGAATTTCCTCACTGAAAGGGTGGTCAGGGATTGGCACAGCTGCCCAGGGAGGTGGTGGAGTCGCCATCCCTGGAGGTGTTCAAAAGATGGGTGGGTGAGTTCCTTAGGGACAGGGTTTAGTGGGGAGACAGGCACGGTTGGACTTGATCTCAGAGGTCTCTTCCAACCTGATGATTCTATGATTCTATATTGTAATCATAGCGGCACCACATGACATTGTAGCAGCAACACATGTACACACACATACCTACAGGTATTGTATCGTAACAGTGCTTCAGTATGACAGATGAAGTAAAGCATCCCTGCCACAAACTCTAATGCAGTGCATCCGCAGAGTTCTCCAACACAGCTTTAGTGCCCTGTACAAATTATTGGGCAATTAAGAGACAAATAACTTCTGGCAAAGTCCACAGTGATAGACAGCATGGCAATTAATTTCCTTTTCATTTGCTACTGCTTGTCATGAAGTTCAGCTAGATGAGAAGCAGCAGATTTCAATGTGGACCTTGAATCCACACAGTTCCTTGATCTGATCTTTCCTTTCTTTCATTTCTGCAGTGAAAGCTGAAGCAAATCCCCAGCTGCACTAACAGAAACAGTGCCATACTACTGAAAAAACTTCCTCTTGTGGGGAATTGCCACTGGATACTGGACAACAGCAGTTTTTGAGCATTGGTGCAAGTCCTCCATATGTAAGTAGGAATGTTCCACACTTACTTTGCACTTTGTAGGTGAATGCATGGTGCCTAAGACAAGGGAGAAGTGCCAACACACAGAGACACAGTACACATGCAAGGTCAAAGAAACTCAAATAGGTAGGACAGAGAATCAAAAGAAAAATAATTAAAAAAAAGTCTGTCAATCCAAATTACTTAATATTTTCTCTAAAAATAAAATTCTACACAATTGATAAATCTGCCTTTAATTATCATAATCCCATTAAAGGACCATAAAGACTGATTATACAAACGTCTAATAATTTTTACTAAGACAAGGGTGATGAGAGAGCTGGCGGACGAGCTTGCTAAGCCACTTTCCATCATTTATCAGCAGTCCTGGCTCACTGGAGAGGTCCCAGAAGACTGGAAGTTGGCCAACGTGACGCCCATCCACAAGAAGGGCCGTAGGGACGATCCAGGTAACTACAGACCTGTCAGCCTGACCTCGGTTCCAGGTAAAATTATGGAACGGATAATCCTGGGTGCGATCATGCGGCACCTGCAGAATGAGGGAGAGATCAGGCCCAGCCAGCATGGTTTTAGGAGAGGTAGGTGCTGCCTGACCAACCTGATTTCTTTTTACGACCGTGTGACTCGCCTGGCGGATGAGAGGAAGGCTGTGGATGTGGTGTACCTGGACTTCAGCAAGGCCTTTGACACTGTCTCCCATAGTAGACTACTGGACAAGCTGGCAGCCCGTGGCATGGACAGGAATGTTCTGTGCTGGGTTAGGAATTGGTGGGATGGCCGAGCCCAAAGGGTGGTAGTGAATGGTGTCCCATCCAGCTGGCGGCCGGTCACTAGTGGCATCCCCCAGGGTTCGGTGCTGGGCCCAGTCCTGTTTAATATCTTCATTGATGATCTGGATGAGGGGATCGAGTGCTTCATCAGCAAGTTCACAGATGACACCAAGCTGGGAGGAAGTGTCCATCTGCTAGAAGGTAGGAGGGCCCTACAGAGGGACCTTGACAGGCTGGAGAGATGGGCTGATTCCAATAGCATGAGGTTTAACAAGTCCAAATGCTGGGTCCTACACTTTGGACACAACAACCCCATGCAGAGCTATAGACTGGGTGCAGAGTGGCTGGAGAGTAGTCAGGCGGAAAGGGACTTGGGAGTGCTGGTGGACAGGAAACTCAACATGAGCCAGCAGTGCACTCAAGTGGCCAAGAAGGCCAATGGTATCTTGGCCTGCATCAGGAACAGTGTGGCCAGCAGGACTAGAGAGGTCATCATCCCCTTATACTCGGCACTGGTCAGGCCGCACCTTGAGTACTGTATCCAGTTCTGGGCCCCTCAGTTTAAGAAGGATGTTGAGATGCTGGAGTGCGTCCAGAGGAGAGCAACGAGGATGGTGAAGGGGCTGGGGCACAAGCCCTATGAGGAGCGACTGAGGGAGCTGGGGTTGTTTAGCTTGGAGAAGAGGAGGCTCAGGGGAGACCTTATTGCTCTCTACAACTACCTAAAGGGAGGTTGTGGTGAGGCAGGAGTTGAACTCTTCTCTCAGGCGACCAGTGACAGAACGAGAGGACACGGTCTCAAGCTTCGCCAGGGGAGGTTTAGGATTGACATTAGGAAGAAGTTCTTTACTGAGAGGTTAATTGTTCATTGGAATGCGCTGCCCGGGGAGGTGGTAGAGTCACCATCCCTGGAGGTGTTCAAAGAGAATTTGGATGAGGCCCTTAGTGCCATGGTGTAGTTGACAAGTAGGAGTAGGTGTAGGTGTAAGTGTTGGGTCATAGGTTGGACTCGATGATCTCAAAGGTCTTTTCCAACCTTACGACACTGTGATACTGAGTAAAAACTGTGCATTGCAAATCACATGTGTCAATTGACAAACAGTGTCACAATTTTACTGCATTCAGTATGGCGAATTCTGTGGTTAGGGAAAGAGAAATCACTGTTTTTCAAATCATGAACTGAGATGACAGAATTTCATATCCATGATTATACAGAAAATAGGTAATTATAACAAAGCGGGAACCAAACCTTAACGTCTTATAGGTTTTATCATCAAAGCCTGTATAAGTTCAGAACACAGAATCTGGAAACAAAAGGAATGAAAAGGCTTAAGATTAAGCATCCCTTTCCCTAGAAAAGCAACACTCTAATCAGACACAGCTAGTTTTCACTCTGCCATCAGCATCTAACTGAAAAGACTCCTGTTAAATTCTGTGCTCCTCTTCCATTCCTTCATTTCAGAGCAAATCAATTTGGATAAAGTAAGATTTATGAGAAGTGTAGATTCTCATCAGTGAATGATCCGAGATGATTATTTTCTAAGGTTCCGAAAAATGCTAGCTAGAATTGTCATCATCACCTGCTCTGGCTCCAGGAACAGCAACAATTCCATTAAAAATTCTATTGTGAAATTCTGATATTTAAATAAAACAGAAACCCCAAAGCAGTTAGATGGAACATGCCCTAGAAATCAAATTAGTGTATCTGAGGTCACACTTTCCAGCTAAGCTCTATCTGGGGTGCCTGCAGACCTCAGCAGAGCGAGGCTGGACCCCCTCCCTCTGACTGCTGCCTTCTGCTGCTTCTCTTACATCGCGTTTGACAATCGAGCAACCAGAGGGCTAATCTGTTCAACAGAAAGCTGCTCTGACAGATATTAGCCCACCGAAAAATAAAAATGAAAGAGCAACTTCATCTTGGTAGAAGGCCTCCTTGAAGCTAGATTCCACCGTTACAGTTGGTGAAGGAGCTTGCAGGAGTACACTCAGTCCCAGCAAAAGGTGTTCCAACATGGTGGTGCAGCTCAGCTCCACTCAGTGGTAAAATTAAGTCACACCATGGATGTACAGGCACTAAACCTGACGTAAGGGGCGCAAAGGAATGAGCAACAGGAAGAAATACTGCTCAGCGGGCCATAGTTGTATCAACTGCTGATAAGAAACTATCTTCTGAGCTTACATCTATCCAGCATTACAGAAGTTCATACACTCGGCCTCGGATATATCTTTGGTAACAGCAAAAAGAAATTTCTGAATGGATTCTTACAAACTTGGACCCAGTGAAGAGTAAAATTGTAGTCCTCAGTTCTGCTAAAACCATTCTATTATTTCATGTGTTGATTAATAACAGGACTGTGTTCTTATTAAAGTAGATCTTTTTAGCTATTGCCAACAGTTTTTGAAAGATTTTAATTCTCCTTCACGTATGCTCCGCGTGAGATGTGATATTTTATGGCCACCAAGGTAGCTAATCATGCCCAGCTAGCTGGATAGTAATGCAGTTTTCATGTCATTCATGCTCCCTTTTGCTCAATTCAGACGGGAACAAATCCATGACTCGAGATAAGGCAGCATCGACCTGGCTAATACTTCGTACAGATCCCAGACTTCAGCTGCCCTGAGACGACACGCCGTGAAAATTTTCAACAAACCACTTTCAGATGGTAAGAACTGTATCCACAGCTCCAATAAAATGTGGAAATGAGGTCTGATGGATGTCTCTGACACAGAGAGCTTCTGCACTCATACAGACAAAGGACGTGTCGATGCAGCTAAGCAAGCCGCACAGTCGTTGTACAGGGAATAGTGCCTGTGCAGCAACAGTGCAAAGCAGCTGTTACGGACAACAGCACAGTGTGTGGGTAGGTATGGTACACACCTCATTAAACTGTGTGCCTCGTCATAAGCATTAGCCTCAAAAGACAGCTTTGGACTTAAACAGCAAATCCTGCCTAGCTTCACTTTTCTTGCTTTCCAGCAAATAATTGTTGATGACTTATTCCTAGAATTGAATCACATTCCCATCAGAATGAGGAAATGAGGCATTCAGATTAATTTTTGTTTAAAATCATATACCTTACAACGTGCGTCTCAATCTGGGATTCGGGAAATACTGAAGTCAAATACAAAGCTGTGCAATCAGGTTTATATTTAAAGTTTACTACTGTTTCTTGGGGCACTTCCCGCCAGAAAAAAGGTTTCTAATTATGCTCTCAGCTGAGGCTCACACATCCTTTGCTTCTGGAGTGCTTCTGGCTTTGCACTGATAGTCTGGGTCCCTAGGAGAGAAGCATAGATGACTATTTCATCACACAGAGCCAAACACTTAGCAAACATCAAATTACAATGCAGCCCAACCACAGCAAGGGGTGTGAGGCAGCTCATGTGACGCCGGGATATACACAGCTGTAGCCAATGACAACCTAGGCAAACTTATAACCCCTTAACTAGTAAATATATGCCCCAAAACATATATCTGCGATGAGTGATATACTTAGCTATTAAGGTGACACATGATAATCTTGCTATTTATTTCAAGTACTAATTTATCCATATATAACAGATAAAACTGTGCACCTCGCTAGAAATATATATTTACAATGAGCTTTGAAAACATGAAAAAACAAACCTTCATTAAAAAATAACTTCAGCATCTCAAAACAGGTTGTTTGGAGTTTATGTTACTCACTGCAGGTGAAAAATATTGTTATTCATTTAAGATCTTGACTCACAGCATAAAATTTTAAATGTATGACATACAACAAGCCCCAAATCTTCTGTTTCAGCAAACTGATGTACTGATCAACTCCTTCAGTGGATGCTTACACATGAATGAAATGGTGCTATGATAAATTAGCATTTTCAAAAGCAAATTGCCCAACATTGACAGGAAATAAGCCCACAAGCAGTTGTCTGGTTTGCTTAGAAATTACTCTGTGTGTACAGTGCCTATTCCATAGACCCCTTTGGTTGACATGACTCTTACCAATGCTTTAAAGCGTGATTCCTGCTTCATCTATAGAATTTAATTTGCAAGGTACTCGATAACATAAGGCAGAAGAAAATATAATGTGCTGTTCATATCTTTATTCGTGGATGTATTATGTTTTAAAAAGTTATCTATCAACAGCCTAAAATCCACACAGTGTTGGCTGTAACTAAATATTCCCTTTGAGGAATTTATAGGAAGAAGTATGCTTTTGAAATAACCATATGTATAAATAATTGTCAGACATGACAGTATAATATTCTACCTCATTGTTTTCCATGTATTAATTTAAGAAACCAAGTTCACATAGGGAAAAGACAAACCTAGAAAAGACCCCGAAAGATCCTTATACTTTAAATTACATACCTTGATTTAATTTAACTCCAAAGGTGAGGGGAAAAAAATAGAAAACAAAACAAACCCAAACAAAACCAGTGATATTCAGACTACTCCCTCATGATAAGATAGTTTGATTCAGTCTACGCCCACTATACAGGCAGGCTCTTTTCTAGAGCTATAAAACATGCTAACAATACTATTATGCTTGCCTCTACCATCACCCACACAGAAATAAACTTTACCTACACAAAATGCTCTTGGTACAACTGCACTTTGTACCTGCCTAGTGCCAAGTTTCAAAAAACTGCAAAAAAGACCCGTATAATAGAAAAACCAGACACCAATTTGCAGTCTGGGAAGATTCAGGTGGTTCTCCTCTGTTAAGGGAAGATGTTCACCAAGTAAGGTCATAAAGTAGAGAAACATATCAGACTGTAAAAGATACAATACTCATCTAAGAATGATGTGGCACAACAAAAATAATGGATTGAGTTAGAGGATAAACAAAAAGCACTCTAAAAATCATTGAGTGGTTCTGGCAGTGTACAGTTACCAGAGGTAGAAAACCAAGGAGGACATAAATGGTTAAATCACAGCCAAGCAACTGCGGTGAAATTTAACTGCAGCCACAGAAATAAGCAGAGGGCACAAAGCTTAAATCAGAAAAGCCTCAAGGAGGCCCAGAAGGACCAACAAGGCGGCCTTAAGAAAACAGCAGACAAAATATCCCATTCACACACGCCCAACTACCAGAACTGAGAGGACATCAGCTCTTCTGTAGTTCAAGGCAATTTATGATTTCTACGTTAATTTAACCCCCAGGGGAGACGCATAACAGCCAAATGATAGCTCAGCAAAAACCCGCCTTATGTATCCAGAAATAATCAAAAGTAAAGTATATTATATTATGAATAAGAAAGTAAGATTGCAACATGAGGTTTTGGAGAATGGAAAATTATTATTTTGGTCTCTTCATGCTGCTTCAGTAGATTTCTGGCATGCCTTAGACTAATAATAGCAGCTACTTTGACTGTGTGCTTCATAATATTTCTTTAGGAACAAAAAGGACATTCAATAAAACTGAAAATATAACAAGAAATATTTCTAACAACTCCAAATAAATCCAGAGACAGACACTGATGAAAAACTCAGGCTGACAAAAAATTGTAAAGGAACTGAAAATAAAGTTGAGCCTCAAGGTCTTTCAGAATTCTTGCATTTATTCAACTACTGTCTATTTCCCAGTATGCTTCATATTCATACATTAAATACAAATTTTCAGGTTTTCTCCATGTGTCAGATGAGAAAAAGATAGTTCTAGAACATTATTGTTATTTCTTAATGGAAAACAGTTTTTCAACCACTTAACGTTAACTTCTGTTAACAAAAGAAGCTTGCCAAGTTTCAACAAACCTGGCTGCCTGTGATTTCTACTGGCTCAACCCCCCACCCAAGGATCTTTACAGTTAAATTTCCATCAGTTATCTCATTTTCTCCTGCTTTAAGAAGACTTTATTTTTTATTTACAATACTTAGTTCTGTGGCATCTAGAGAGAAAGCTGTCACAAGATCTTCAGATTATTAAAGTAATACGCCCCAAATTAAGATCTGAGTGCAGATTTGAAGAATATTAAGACTTTAAACAGACTAAAGTGGATCCAAATGAATCATTCTTCTTCTCCAAATTATTTCTATAGCCAAAATGTTATATGTTCCATTCCTATGTATTTCCTAATTCTTTAGGATCTGTTTTGTCGCAGTGGAACAGAGGTGTTTTGCTGTGATCTACTGCAAATAGATCTCACAAAATATGACTAAATACTGTGAATCAGTAATTCAAACTAACAAGAAAATGCAGATAACACATTATAAAAACAATTGCAGCAAATATTCAACCATAGCTTTAACTTTTTATATGAAAATGATACAGCTACTGGATACTTAAATGAGAATCACTCTTTAACCTCAAAATAAGTATCCTTAACTTCTCTACCTGCCCCTCTTCTCTGCAAATAGCAGTTCCTGATAAAAATGAAGACATGCTTTTGCTACATGACTTCCAGGAGCATATCTAGATCAATTAGCATTTGCATTATCATTTCAGGAAGTGATATATAACCCTGGCTGCATTTTGAGCTATCTGTCTCTTGCAGAGCCTACATTCAGACCTTTTATCCCTCCGTCAACTCAAATTTGTCTGCTTGTGAAGTTACTGGAAAGGATGACTCAACATTAATTTAAATTACAGCAGAGTGAAAGTCCATTCATAAATATTGCCTCTGACAGACTTAATTTTGCTTCTTGAAGCTGACCTTGATTAACCAGTACACACACTGTATTCCAAAGAAAAAGAAGTGGCAAGACCCTGCAACACTGCTGTAACTCAATAAACAGTCTTCCAGAGGAAAAAGAAAAAAATGCCATTTTTTCACATTAAAAGAATTCAAAACAGGCTTTCATTATATTAAGGCAATTTCCAGCAATAATGCCATCTCTCTAGTATTCTCTTATAAAATCACCTAAGGAGAATTGGAGATGCACTAAAAGACAAGATTTCATTTATTTTAAGACACATCTGGTTCAATCTGGAAAGACCAGTATTAGTGGGGTTTTTTATAGAATCATAGAATGGTTTGGGTTGAAAGGGACCAGTTACAAACCCCCCTGCCATGAGCAGGGTTGCTTCTCACAGGATCAGGTTGTTCAAAGCCCCATCCAACCTGGCCTTGAACACCTCCAGCGATGGGTCAGCCACTTCCCTGGGCAACCTGGGCCAGGGCATCACCACCCTCAAAGGAAAACATTTCTCCCTAATATCTCATCTCAGTCTCCCCTCTTTCATCCTAAAACCATTCCCCCTGCTCCTGTCCCTGCACTCCCTGATAAAGAGCCCCTCCCCAGCTTTCCTGTAGGCATTTCTTTGTGAATGCCTGTAGAAATGTATCAGATCAGATTTCAAGTATTCATAAGTTATTTAAATCCTAATACAAACATAGCTTGATGGGAGTCAAGAATCAGTTTAAAGGATGTGGTACTCTGCTCCTTAAAATGTAAAAGAACTCTGAAAAGCACACAAAATATGCATACAGGGACTATATAGACAGAAGATTCCAACAAAATGAACAAGAGGTCCTTCCACATGCAATTAATGACTTAATGATGGCACAGCAAATGGTAGATGAGGTTAGTTTTCCTGTAGCATTAATATATTTTCCCAGATTGTCATAGTGCCTCGGTAAGACAAGAGGAGGAACAAACACAAAGATAGTGTTAGTCCAAGTCCAAGTCTGAACGTATCTAAAAGCATAAGGATCATCGACTGCTGAAGTCACAGGCTTTTAGTTCTTTTGAGAATCACCCCTAAATGATTTTTTGAAGGGGCAAAGAAAGTTTGAGGGAACAAAATCCCACCCTCTCTTCTGTGACAGCCTGTACAATCAACCTTTCATTTCTTGTTCGGCTTTTTCTTGGTCTTTTGAAGTGCCACAGCTGCCAGAAGACAATGAAGTTAAGTGCTCCTCTTCCAAACAAAAAATCACAGCTATGGTTTTTGTGCAACTGTCGACTACAAAATTCACTCTATCGTAGTGTATACAGCAGAGTAAATTCTAGTCAGATGATCTGTAAAAGGCTGTCCAAAACAAGTCCACCAACTTTGAAGAGGCATCTACTTTTTAAAATCTGACCTCAAGATACCATGCTGTCCTTCGTAGTTCGACTTTTACGCACATCACAGTTGGTTATCTGAACTGGATTACATATTGTAGCATAAGGAATGGCTTTTAATGCCAACCATGAGACTAACCCCTCTGGAGTCACAGTGGTACTGTACCATGCTTTGTTTCTGCCCAAAATATTCACAGATACCTTGTAGCTGTTGAGATGGTTTCAAAATACATCTATCAGTTAATTTAATTGAAAATTGAATACAAGTTGTTCTCATGAATCTACAGGAAATCAAAAACACTAAAGCACAAGGACAATATGCTACTGAGCTAATTACAAATAGATCTAAAAAGCCCTTTGTATTCTAATTTAGCTATACAGTCTATTTCCCAGGCCTCAAAGTTTCAGTCAGGTGATAATTTTCTGTTATTTCCTCTTTGTGAAACGAATAGTCACTAAAAGCAATTACTGGTATTGCCAGAACATGTATTGAGGAGCAGTGGAAGACCCTGCTGTTGTTCAGGCTTTGATTCTGACCTCAGACTATGGTTTTACCTGGAGGGGCTTAAGCCCCACTGCTGCAAATGAGCTGGAGCCCAGCACATACTTTGTCTCCAGTGTCAGAGAACAGATGTCCACCAAGAACATTAAAGTCTGCTAATCCCAATATTCATACAGCAAATTAAGATATCAGAATGAAAGGACGTGAGAGCTGGAGCACCTTCCAGGCTGAGGTAGCTGGCGTTTTTCTCCTGGAGAAGAGAAGGGTCCAGGGAGACTTTAGAGCAGCCTCCCAGTACTGAAAGGGGCTCCAGGAAAGCTGGGGAGGGGCTTTTCATCAGGGAGTGCAGGGATGGGATGAAGATGAACAGTTTCAAGCTGAAAGAGAGGAGATTGAGATGAGATCTTTGGAAGAAATGTTTTGCTGTGAGGGTGGGGAGGCCCTGGCCCAGGTTGCCCAGAGCAGTGGTGGCTGCCCCATCCCTGGAGGTGTTCAAGGTCAGGTTGGATGGGGCTTTGAGCCCCCTGATCCAGTGGGAGGTGTCCCTGCCCATGGCAGGCAGTTGGAATTGGATGGGCCTTAAGGTCCTCTGCAACCCAAACCCTTCTATGAGTCTACTAGAATTTAACCCTCCCTAAGCCACTGGAGTTGGCAGCACAGGCCCTGCTCCCCCCCCAGCAGTTTCTATGGCTCCAGTGGCTGCGTTGCTCCTCAGAAAGCTCTCATACCCACTTGGTCTTTCCCTCATGGCCCCTTCTTGCACAGCTGTACTGGCACACCCCAGCCCCCTGGCTTATGCCCTGGTGCACCGTGTGGCAAGCAGCTTCCCAGAGCCGCAGGGCTGGACCCGGGCTGTCTCACCACCCCGGCCGGGAGCGTGGCAGCCCATGGTTGAGCTCCTCCCTGGGGATACATGGAAGCCAGGCAAGGCCTCACCACAGGGCCTCTTCTTCTTAGTCTTGGCATCCCTCTGCCAGCGTTGCCATCCTAATGTAACTCACTGTGATCAGCACTCCCGGGGTCGAAAGACGTAGCAGAGGCACAGACTCCTGCCCTGAGCCGAGGCGAGTGCCCCGTCCTCTAGCTCTGGTTGTGGAAGGAAGCGATGACTATGAAGGGACACAAAGTTTCCTGGCACTTCCACCTTTCACTTGCTTCACTCGGCTGGTTTAGGGAGCGGAAGGTACCCTCTTGGAAAGAGTTGGTTAGATTTTCCCATTTGATATCCACCCTTTCCTGTCCACACCACCACCGTCTTCTCTTGATCTTCAGTCGACACTACTACTCCGCAAATAAACTTGCTTTCTTACAGTCTAGAATTTAGGTCCCACACAGAGTAATCTAAAGGGCTTTTTCTGTTTCTAAAAAGCACCCTAATGGCCTTGTAGAAAGCACCTTTCACTCAAGGCAGTCTGAGATGCAGCTGTCACAGGATGCTCTTGGTTTTCTAGGATTCCTCATGCTCCTAAAATGCCTGCTTTATCAAGACAATACCCACCCCGTTAAGGCATTTTTGTTCATCTGCCCTTATAACATTCATAGGCAGAAAAATATAACTTATTTTTCTGTCAATACCAATTTTTTTAATTTTAATTTTTTTTACTTGCTAGTGCAATTCCTCGCTGATTTTTCAGACACTTCGTTCACTTTGTCCATGATCTTTTCCTGCATCTATTTTAGATTCATTGTGTATTCCACTTTTTGTGGGAAGCAAGAGCTACCAACATCCTTAACAGATCTTTCTACCCAATTTTCACGCTCTTTGACTCTAATTGGCTTTCTGCCAGCCAGCAGCTGTAGCAAAAGAACTGACTTTTTACCATGAAATATCTTGATTGACTTCAGATAATTCAACCCGAGAATACAAATGCCTCTTGGAACAATTCAGCAGCTACAATGTAAATATCTTAATTAATGAATCTATGGAGGTTTTCCCTTCAGCTTGTTTAAAGGGGTATGTTGGAAGGTGAATCCCTTCAGCAAAGTGTTTTTAAAATCATCGATTTCTACACCACAACCTTTTCTTCCCAAGTAATATCCAGTGATGGCAACAGATACTCTTTCTTGGCCATACCCATGATGAAAAAAACACGACAAAGTTGTTAAAATAATATAATTTTCCTCTCCTCTTTCCCTAGATCCGTGTGTGCTTCTCGCAGAAAAATCCAGATTTCCTCTCACACAACACTGACCTTGAGAAAACAGCACAAATTCAGCCACTTGTTCAACTTTTATTTCCAATCAGTAAAACCAGAAACTGTATTAGTGTTTTTCAAAGTCTTGCTGAAGGCTTCCAGCATTCAGTCTTATTCAGGAATTTATCCAACAGGGACGATCTCCCAGCGTCTAACAGCAGAAACATTTCACAGATGTTAGTCAATTGATTAACTATGCAGTTGCAACGTAATAGCCCCCCATACATGTGAACAGGGAATTGTAACTCACAGCTCTTCAGCTGTTTGACACTGTTTATTGATTAGAAAAACAGATTGCCATTCTCAGAATTGTAACATAATATTTTAATTACTGCCATACAGAGCATCTGACCTTCAGCCCATTAGGATAAAATTATCCACATAGTGTCCAAGTCTTCCTTCCCCTCCTCAGTTCCCAAGCACAAATTTATTAGTGATGCCTAATCAACCATGATTCTGCAAGCATTCCCCTCCTCCCAAATAAGTTTCATCTACTTTTATTTCATTTTGCTATAGGAAGACTCAAACAGAAGTGTTTAGAAGCAGCAAAGCAGTTGAATGTTTTTTTATTTCGCAGACCTTGTAGAAAGTTTTAGAAAATTGAATAAAAGATCTATAATACAAATACATTAAAGCCAGCAAATCCTGTATCTTTAGATTTTTCCTCTTTTGTTTTATCTACAAGCACCTACATGGAATCTGTCAATGCTGTTCATCCCTCAGTATCTGATCTCCTTTGCTACAGAGAGTAGAAATGATTAATCTTCCAGTAGATTTCAACAGTTACTATCAATTCCATGCACTAAAGACTCTGCAAGAGGCAAGGTTTGGAGTTTGCTTGTTTTAATGTTTTATTGACTTTTTTTTTTCCTCTGGATAGTCTCTAAACAATCCTTTTCCAGGAATGTTTAACAATCTATGTGTGGAGAGCTGATAAGAGAAATTTTTACGTGGAAAGCAATGGACCTAATACCTTTATAAGGAAGTTGTCCCCTCCTTATAGTGACATTTGCGCAGAAACAAATAAGCCAGAACAATCCCAGCCACAGTTAGTCATTAGACTGTGTTATGCAAGGAACATTAGAGAGACCCTTATATAATATCTATATGTTTCTGTGAGAACTACCTGTGGAAAGGGAATAGGTATTATTCAGATTATAAAGGCATTTATTTCTTTGTTTCTTTACTGTGGCTAATCCTTCTGTTTAAGGAAATTAAGAGATCAAGCACAGACATACGGCAGCTCTTTTTCTTTTCTGCACTGTGAAGGCACATGGCAAGTTGAGCTACCAGAAAATAAGTTTTTCTAGAAACAAATGCCTAAACAAATGAACCAATTCATATCACTCAGGAGGAAGAAAGGGTGAGGGAGAAGGGGCAGAATACATCCACATGTGGAAATGGTTTCTAGCGATATAGCCAGGCACAGCACGTGTGTAAAGCCATGTAAAAAATAAACGTGTGCGTCATAACTGTGTAATTCTCATCACAGAGGGCTTTTAAAACACCCAGGTCTTAACTGAGAACATTGTCTATTACCGTATTTTACCAGTAGTCAAACAGGAGCCTATCCAACATCTACAACAAAGGGCAGACTATCAACATTTAATTCCATAAACTTTGAAAATGAGATGCTGGGACATAGGCAACCTGTTCCAGAGGTTTCAAGGCACCATATCTGCATATGTCTGCACACACTGTGTATTCTATCTATGAATAAAACATTTAACCATAAAGCCAATTTAAGCACAGGAACCTGAAGACAGTCTCAACTATCTACACACTTTTATTCAAAATTCTCTCACTCAAATCTGAATGAGCTACAGAAGCCCATTCCCTGTTGGAAAAACATTGTTTAGATGGCTACTGCTTTGCAAATAATCTCGTGTGGCACGTTTCTCCCCGGTGTGCTCTGCCACCCATCCACCCATTTATCCTTTAGATAATCTCTCCAGCACACCAATTGCCCCAGGCTATGGTGGGCATTCTTTGGCTTGTTAACTGGGCAGCCGCTCCGTCTTGCCTTAGGGCAGCGTAAATGAGACCCCAGCTGATGTTGTTAACCAGTAACGTTTTATTGTACGCTTGTATTTCCCCGTGCTCATCTCACTACTTGTACGCTCCTGCTTATGTTCTTCGGGACAACACTAGTTGCTGCTATCATTTCTAATACAATAGATCTTTGACCCAAACCTAGGATTTTTCAATGACATATGTAATTGAAAAACAACTGTAACATTAGAATAAATAGTATACTCCTCCTTCAACTCAAGTAGTTAATATCATCTACCACAACAGAATTCTCAGCCATAATCACAAAAGACAATAATCAGGGATCTGAAGTCAAAGAAACCAAGAAATATCTGGTTCACATTCATAGCACGGGAGAGGAGTGCAGAGCTTTTAAATGGAATACCCAGGTTACCAGAATTTGCAAAGCCTCCTGAGCATCTCCTCAATAGTAAAAAGTCCAAACTTAAAAGCATACTACAACCTTTTTACTAACATCTGTTTCCTGGTACGTTTCTGCATCAAAAAATATTATAAAATATTTTTCCCTTACAATAAACCACAAAATTTCATCCCTGGGCACTCTTATTACGGATAACCTGATTTGTCCTTTTCCTCAACTCACTAAACTGCTTTTATTACAGTACAAGTGTTTATAGTCTGGGCTTGAAAAGTATTCCCTCAAACCCAGAATTATCCTCAACACCACTTTTCCACTTTTCCCCTCCTCCAAAAAAGCAAAAAAAAAGGATTGGGGTGGGTGAGGTTTTGTTTCCTTTTGTTTCCTTAAGAGTGTCATGAATCTTACCAGCTAAGGATTCTCTCTTATAAGCTTTTGGATTAAAGCGTATGTCCCACGGGTGTATAGAAATCAGAAAGTGGGCAATGCTCACTGACCATGGATAAAACGGAGTCTAAGAAGCACACAAAGGCTGTTATATAACCCATTAATTCCTTTACAGCATTTTCTGCTCTGCTGGGTACAAATGAAAGGAAAAATTACCTATTCCAAGCCTATAAAACTTGCAATCCCTAAAAAGGTCTGGCAGAATCTATTCTGGGAGACATTGTTCATGTAAGTAGGAGGGACAGTTACTTTTCTGCTAAAAATTCCAGCTGGAATTGAAACTGAGGAATAGTTCTGTTCTTTCTGTAACCAAACTCCACTCTACAATGCTGAATTTTCAGCCACTCTCTTTGTAAATGAAACTTGCAGACAGAAACTCTGCTTTTGTCACCGAGATTGATTTCAGGCTGGACTGCACTGAAGGTGACACATTCCCTGTCTTTGGAGTCAGGGTCTGTCTTCCCAGAAGGCAGCTGAGAAATAAGATCAGTAGCAGCTTTATTTCAGTTGAAGAAAAGGAGCTTGGAAATAGCTGAATAAATACAGAGAGATACCAAATTAAAGGATGTTGACCTCAAATGCTGCACTGAGTTGATCACTAAATCTTTCCTTATTAACATCAGGAAGACCATAAACCTCACCCGGCAGCCAAAAGCTTGGGCTGCAAACTCTAAGTGAAAAAACACACAGTAGCTTGTATGAGGGAGAACTGCAGAACAGGAGAGAGGCAGGCAGAACAGAATAAACCAAATATTGCATACTGATAGTGAAAACCTAACTAGATTCTGGAAATAAAATGGTGGTACTAGTAGTAAATTGCATTTGGAACTATATAAAAAGATTTCATCAATACTGTACTAAAGAGAAAGTCCATGTAAAATAGAAGACATTTAAAGAATGTTTACATTTCCAAGCTTGTTTTCTGTTACTGTGACTATAACACTTGTAGAGAAGAATGCATTTAATTGTATTATAAATATTCTTTTCCAGATATACCTATAAAGCATTTACTGAAGGAAGTTGTAAACGATAAAGTCAATCAGATGTAATATTTCAACACTGGCTAATTAAAATCTAGATGATCATAAAAACATAACATTTAACCAAGTACAGAGTAGTTGTTTAATAAATGAATCATAGAATGGTTTGGGTTGGAAGGGACATTAAATCTCATCCAGTTCCAACTCCCCTGCCGTGGGCAGGGACACCTCCCACTGGATCAGGGGGCTCCAAGCCCCATCCAACCTGGCCTTGAACACCTCCAGGGATGGGGCAGCCACCACTGCTCTGGGCAACCTGGGCCAGGGCCTCCCCACCCTCACAGCAAAACATTTCTGCCTAAGATTTCATCTGAATCTGCTGTCTTGCAGCTGAAAACTGTTTCCACTCATCCTGAGAGTGCACTCCCCAACAAAAAGCCCCTCCCCAGCATTCCTGTAGGCCTGCATCTCAGGAAAGGCCAGTGTCAAACAGCTTCATCAGAGATCATATTTATAAGGAACAAAACATGGTTTACATTATTGGGGTTATAATGAGCCAATAAGCTCTGGAAATAATGATTTATGCTTATGTAAAAATTAATCTTTCTGAGAAAACACATCTACATTATCAGGTTTCATATTTTCTATTTCATATTTTGTACTTGTTCAGGACCAAACTTTTTCAGAATATCTACTTTCATATGCTAAAATAAACCCATTAAAGAAAATATTCTATTGTTCCACATGTGTGAGATATAAATGTAAATCATGATTCGGAGGCCCATCCTGTAAAATTTTAGTAAACTAAATAACACAAGTTTCATTGCTGGATAATTTTACTTTAAAGTTATCCTTAAAAATGTGTATTAGGGATTTGTTAAAATGCTTAGGTTTTCAAAATAGTTATTAGCAATAATGGATTGGTAAATTCCAGTTTGTTCTAGGAAACAAAATAAGAACATTAATTTCCTTAACTGTACTGAGAGCACAATTTTCCAATGTATTAACTAATGTGTCTAACAATGAATTTAATGAATTTTGTAATCAAAAGGAAATTACTATGCCCTCTTAACATAGACAGTGATCTCTATGCCCTAGCAAGTGTAAGATCATTGCCAAATGTTCATTTTTTAAAAAAAAAAACAACAGCAAAAAAGCTTTATTTGTCAATATGTCGAGCCCTGTAACGTGCTGTATATATAGATGCTTTTTCCAGAAGGGCGAGGTAAGGTGATAGCTGTCGCTCCTGCCTTACGCAAGGGGAGTTTCACCATGACTTCAACATGATTTAAATAACTCCTTTAAAATTTGTAGTATCACAGAAGCAACAATCTGCCACATTTCACAGGCTTACGTATATTGGCACCCACCCATCAAAGTTAATAAAATGCTTCCTACTTCCCAAATAGGTGCTCACAGATCACACCATGTGAACAGAGCTCCCTGAGGTGACCGAGTGCATCAGGTACGACCCGAACCATTTCCAAGCTCCCCAGCAGCTCTCAAACACAAACCGTTTAGGAACCACTGCCCTGGGAACCATTGTGTGAAGTTACCCTGGAGCCTTCAACACTCAGAGTGTGCACACACACACGCACAAACCCACACACACATTCAGGTTACATCACATATACATTCCGGCTACATATTCCCAGGATCAAGAACAAAACCAGCAAACCACAGGAAATCAAACCAAAACTAAAACAAATCCAGCAACTCAGCACCCCAGCTGCTCATGTTTAAATATGGGTCATCCTGTTACTGATAACGCAACTCCTGCAATCAGGATATGAGAAGAGATACCAACAGTAGCTGAAAATTCAGAAAAATGTGCCTTTCAAATGCTTTTTACATAACGTGTGTTTATACCTGGAGAATTCAATGGCACAGCCGAATTAACAAGAAAAGATAATTTTAGTTGCCTTTACTTCAACTTTCACAATTAGCCTGATCAGGTAGAGCGTGGCACCCTTGTTAAAGAAGCATGCTTCTTCATTTCAAAAAGAAATTGCCAACACATTCCCTTTCTCCATCAGTTCAAGCTGTTTTTCCAGGCTCAGTCCCTGCGGTGAAACGGTGCACAGGTGACAGCATTCAATTAAGCTCAGAATTAATGTAGCATGAAAGCACAGCCTCACTGAGAAGGCCAAGTGAGATTGAACAAGAGGGTTGTAGGTATTTTCATCATATTTTACTGCAAATGATCACTCTTTTTTTCCTGCCATGGAACAGGTCAGTAGGGCAATAGGCAATACAGAGAAAACGAGTGGTTGCCTGGAATTCTTTACCATACTAATTCAGTTCTAATTCTTAGTATTCCAAGAAGAAAGTTGATCTATATACCAGTGTCGTCAAGTATTGACTGAGAGGACCTTTCGTTTTCCAACCATTATTGAGTAATACTCCAATTTGCTACTTGCTAATAGTTTCCATGAATTTAGTTACTGGCATTAACATATTTCATTGCACGATGAGCTCTACTAGTAACTTACTGCACTTGTATACACACTTATGAGCATATTAATGGTATATGCATAATTAAGGTTTATTTTTTGTGACCCAGCTATTCGAGATGGCTTCAGACGCTGACCTTTATCACAGAACAAGTAAATCAGGTTGGCTGAAAATTACTATTCCCATCTCATGAACACTGAACATGGGGGAGAGCGAATATTCCTATGATCAAATTAGAAGAATTCGAATTTGAGAGATTGAAAACAAAAATATAGGAAAGAGGTGAAAGTTATTCTAGATCATTTATATTCGGTAGTGTTAACATATCTAGGAGTAACTTATGTTTTGAAATAATTCAATATCACAGTATCACAGTATCATAAGGTTGGAAAAGACCTTTGAGATCATGGAGTCCAAACTATGACCCAACACCTACACCTACTCCTACTTGTCAACTACACCATGTCACTAAGAGCCTCATCCAATCTCTCCTTAAACACCTCCAGGGACGGTGACGCCACCACCTTCCCGGGCAGTGCATTCCAATGGCCAATCACCCTCTCAGTAAAGAACTTCTTCCTAACGTCAAGCCTAAACCTCCCCTGGTGAAGCTTGAGACCACTGAATATATGAATATATCTTATGAATATAAAACGAGACACAATTAAAAGTAATGGAATATGGGAAAAAAATTCAGCTATTAGAAGTGTGTTGAAAAATCTGAAGTCCAAAACAATGTTTTTCTTGTGAGAAGTTCCAGGTCTAACTATTCCCTTCCCAAAATGGCTTAATTCTTTTATATCCAGTCACAAATGTGTGTCTAACGATCCTCTGGCAAATCACACCAGGCAGGATAGTGATACAACACGCGGTTCAGTCATAAGTAGAATGACTAGAACGTCAATACAAATTACACTCAGTTCTCCGTGTTTTGAATGCACATAGGAAAACCTCAGAATTTGTTGATAGTGTCTCAAAACCCCATGAAAAACCTTTTCTCTCAGCCCGCATCATGCTCTGCACAATGACCACACCCCTCGTGATTCGACGGTGCAGACCTTGCTCAGGTTTCTCAGCTTCATAAGGAAAAAGCAAAAATCTTCTGAGGACCCTTTTCAAGCACAGTGTTCTCCACCTCATTTTCCTTAGCAGCCTCTGTTTCTATTTAACTATGGGGCTGTATAGTATGTGATAGCATCTTCCAGAAGGCATTTGTTGCAGCTTTGAATTTCAAGTGGGACTGGGAAGCTCTCTCGTTGAAATCATTGCACCATCACTTGCTTTTGGCCCCAGAGGTAAAAATAAATAAATAAATAATAAATAAATAAATAAATAAATAAATAAATAAATAAATCAGTAGTGCCAAAAGGGAGGATAATGCTTAAGAGCTCTATTGAAATTTTTCAGACAGGAGGTTATTTTCACTAAAGTTTCAGAGGTGAGGCAGTTCCAAGTTCAGTGTGGTAAATTAGAGACTGACAGGTTAGAATAACTGAAAAGGAGCTTGAGTTTTCTTGTTAATTGTGTGTTGCAGGAGAAATTCCGTGCTGCAGCCTCACAAAAAAACAGCAAACTGGGACCCAGTATTTACTATCAATCAATACTACAAGCATTTAATAAAAAGTTTTCATAATGGAAAGGTTGATGGAGCCGAGACAGATCTTTTCCATTAATCAACTCCTCTCCACGATCTACAACTCCATTACCAGAAGCAGCAGTCTCCTGGTCTATTAAAGTTCCATTTCCTCCTAGAAAAAACAGCTTTTGCAACACAAGAAAAACGTGAAAAGCAACTTTTCCCTGCACCTTCACTAAGGCACATGAAGTGAATTTGGGATAAAGAGGTTTGGGAATTTGGGGGGGGAGGTTTAACAGGGGAGCCCTAGAGAAGAACTGAGAGAGGTGCAAGGAAAATGATGGGATAAAACACTTGACTGAGCCAAACCAGCTGTAATTGAAAATACTTTTTAAATGAACCTAAGTAAAATCATGAACACAGGACCTGTGTTCCTGTAAAAAACATTTGCTCAGCAGAAGAATTTAGCTCTGGATTGTGTGCCTGGCAAAAAGGGCAATAACAGGGCTCCTCAGTGTTACATCCTTGGCTTGTTCTCTGATTTAGCAGTATCTTAAGTTTGCAAATAAGACTGAAAGTGAATCATACAACTGAATGTACCCCTTAGCAGAAGCCCTTTAAACTCAGTTCAAGATGTGTAGGAAAACCAGAAGCCTTTGAAGCAATGTGATGTACATCACAGTCTGTAAATACCAGGTACCTAGTAACCTCAACATTCAAAGCTGACTGCTAATGTCAGGTCATGAGTCCATTCCACACTCAACTGGCCATCTCTGGAACTTATCCATGCACACACACTACAGATAACCAACCCCGTGCTATGTATGCGCACATTCACGGTGCAAACCTCTTCCCCAGAAACCCACATTTTCTTCATCCCATTCTCCATTTATTCAGATCTATTAAATAAGAAAATGACCAGTGAGCATCAAACAAGTGAAGACTGCTGGAAGGTGAGAACATAACCCAGAAGAGGAAGAGGAAAAAAGTGTATAAGCACTTACAGAAAGCCAGAACACAAGCCACAGCTCATGTCCCCAAACAAGATTAACTGTGCATCAGCTAACCCGTCTGCACTACAAATTAAGTGTTTGTCTAAGCTATCTGGACCACAGACGTTTTTGAATTATTGTCATCATATATTTTCCACAGTTTTTGGCAAGAGAAAAGAAATATTTGAAGGACTTTTGGAGACTTTAGTCAAAAGGCTGATACTGTCCGTTCTTGGCTAGAATTTAAACAATGACATTAGAAAGGATTTAGAAACATGCCTAGCATTAAGTTGAATAATCAAGTGGTTAAATAGACACATATTAAATCATAGAATGGTTTGGGTCAGAAAGGCTCTTAATAGATCATCCAGTACCACCCCCCTGCCACAGGCAGGGACACCTTCCACTGTCAGGTTGCTCAAAGACTCATCCAAGCCGGGGATGGGGCAGCCATGGCTTCTCGTGGCAACTTATGCCAGGACTTCATCATCCTCACAGGAAAAAACTTCTTCCTACTATCTCATCTCAATCTCTCCTCTTTGAGCTTAAAAATGAGACTATATTTAATAATTATAATATAATTTTATTAGTACAAATGCTTGAAACAAAACTAATTTAGATTTATCTAGAATAAATCACCTAAAATTCCATACTATAAATTGCATGTAGATTACTAGGGACATTGTCATCCCATAAGTCATGTCAATTAAGTCAGTGAGCTACAAATAGATGAATTTGGAGTCTTGGTCGGATATTTATGTTTCTTCATTTATTGCAGGATGAAACTCAAGTACTTCAGTCATGTTTGTGATTGTTTTAGAGGAAAATAAACAAGCAGAATGATTTTTCAAGATATAAACGCTTAAATTATATTGTCTTTTCCATTACATGTGTCATTGGGGGAAGGAAAAGCCAGGCATATAAGCCTTTTAGTAGTCCAAAACAGTCAAAATGAAATAGACTATCAAATCGAAGGAAAATTACAATCCTGGTCACTAGTCCAATAAGTCTATATATAAAATAAATCAGTTAATTAACATTACTTTTCTAAAAAATTGTAATTAGTAAAGCAGGACAGTTAAAGACTATTTCATAAAATGTATTGGTATATTTATCTTAGCTGTGTACTAATATTGGAGAGTTGTATAAAATACTCCAAAATCTATAATGAACCATTGGAAATTATTGCTTTTTGTAGCTACATCAAATCCCTACTAAAAGTTATCATGCTGCAAGAAGGCAGAGGGGCAGGGGAAAGACAAGAGAACTTCACTAGACAGACCAGTGCCCAGGTACTTGCTTGCAACTCTTCAGCAATCAGTTTTGCTTATATCACAGCCTGGAAAAGAGAAGGTCCAGGGACACCTTAGAGCAGCCTCCCAGTACGGAAAGGGGCTGCAGGAAAGCTGGGAAGGGGCTCTTCATCAGGGAGTGCAGGGATAGGATGAGGGGGAACAGTTTTCAGCTGTGAAAGAGGGGAGATTTAGATGAGATTTTAGGAAGAAATGTTTTCCTGTGAGGGTGGGGAGGCCCTGGCCCAGGTTGCCCAGAGCAGTGGTGGCTGCCCCATCCCTGGAGGTGTTCAAGGTCAGGTTGGATGGGGCTTGGAGCCCCCTGATCCAGTGGGAGGTGTCCCTGCCCATGGCAGGGGGGTGGGACTGGATGATCTTTAAGATCCTTTCCAACACAAACCATTCTATTGTTCTGTGATTATTCTATTTAAAACACCATTATTTCACACACAGACTACAAGTCCAACTTAAGCAACAACCTAAAGCTGGTTCTGATCCAACATCACCTTTAGAACCTGAAAGATTACATCTATAACTCAAAGTTATGAGGAATGACATAAAACTTAAACACTTGATATCATTTACACTGCTCTTTTCTGTCCTTTGAGGTCAAGACCACCAAGCAGAAGATCTGACCTAACCCTTCTGGGTGTTGTTTTCCTCTCCAATAGTCTCCATAACGCATTTTCTACAGCAGTTTAAGGAGCGCAGTAAAGGAACGTGGTCTCAGGACAGTTACCCCCGTTTTCTGTAACATGGGTATTTACAAAGCTCACAGCCAGCAGGCAGCTGCTGGGACAAGGTAGGTTTGCCTGAGTCTGCTTCTAACTTTCTAGTGGCAGCGTGGAATACCTCAGTTTCTCTCTGTGTATCTCTGCTGATGGGTTTTTATTGCACTACTTGTAGATCCATCCCAAGAACAACAAGTCTCCTCCTAAACCAGGTAAAAGAAGTAAACATTTCTAGGAATCTCTGGGCATTAATCTTGACATTAATCAAGGTTTTGTCTTGCACTGCTCTCCCTCTTTTAAGAAAAGCAAAGCAACATTTGTGAACATGAATATATACAAATGTGAGCTGTGACTTTCCAAAGGAGACAACTGCTACTGAAAGATGAAGGGGAGTGGCCAGTGCAAAATAACTGATCGTAACTATTCCGCAATGGTTGTCCCTTTAAAATATTTCTGGTTTAAATACTTACATGTGCATAGAGAGGGTGGGGGTGGCTTTATCATGATTCTCCCTGGATCAGTTCCAGATCCTGTGTTGCTGTGTGCAGCCAGTTACAGCATCTCTTAGAAACAAAACAAAAACAAAGGATTCTACCATTTCCTCAACTTTGCTTTGTTACAGAGCGCATCTATTCCAGGTCAGGCATAGGCCACTGTGTTCCCAAGCACTGCATGTCCTCAGCTTTAAAACACTGTGTTTATTTAGATTCCTGATCAAAAAAGACCTTTAGTGGCCAGGAATCCCTTAATATTGTTGAGAAAAATAAAATCAAAGTGTGCTTTTCTACTCCAGGCGAGAAGGTTTCACAATTTATCCATCTTTATCACCATATGGTCAACTTTTCCAATGCATTCTAATTAAGACTGCATCTTAATTAGATTTAGATCTTTAGCAGTGACTATTGTGCAGGGGGTCTGTTCACCAAGACAACTCTCCCTAGTTTATTTCCAGAGGGAGTGTGAAGTGCTCAGTCTGAAAGATGTGTTCCATCACGTGAAGGTTTTCAGCATTTTTCTGATCAATAGCCTGACGAGAAACCAGACGCAAATCAGGATAAGGTGATACTTGGTTTTCTGAGGGCTTAACACATTGCAGGGTATTTTTTCCCCATGAGGGTGGGGAGGCCCTGGCCCAGGTTGCCCAGAGCAGTGGTGGCTGTCCCATCCCTGGAGGTGTTCAAGGCCAGGTTGGATGGGGCTTGGAGCCCCCTGATCCAGTGGGAGGTGTCCCTGCCCACAGCAGGGGGTGGGACTGGGTGGGCTTTGAGGTCCCTTCCAACCCAAATCAATCTATGATTCTAAGATTAGTAGTCATGCAATAGAATACAAGTTGTGTCTAGAGATTTCCTCTTCGGAAGGTGCTGACCTCCTTTCCCCTGCATGTGAAAATTTGAGTTTTCACAGAAAACTCTAAAATAAAGTCCAGACCTGCCTCTAAGGAAGCATACCCTTCCTGCCCATTGCTCCAAGTTCTGAATTCATCCATTGACCTTGTGGCTGGAGAGGGACAGGAGTCAGGTGCAAAGAGAAAGAGGTAGGAAAAATAGACTTGGAGGAGAGTCAAAACTTTAAGTCCACACCACACTTCCACCCAATTCTGGAGCATCATCCATACAGGTCAGAGCTTGCCAGCAAAGCCACAGTGTGGACACGCCCCTCAGCTTTCCACAGGTGTCTCCCAGCTCTGTAGCAAGCCCTCAGTTGTCTCACCTCGGACCACGCCCTGTTCATCAGCACAAGGAAGTCATCAATAAAGAGAATGAAATGATTAGGTACAGACACAGAAACAGAGAGAAGCCAACGCTACCTTTAGAGAGCACCCAAACCGCAACACAGCAGCCTTTGCAGGTGACATCGACCTGCCAAGCAAAACCCTTTCCTTGCCTGGTTTTCTTATGAGAGATGTGGGTAATAAAAATATGCGTGTATTTATGGGGAGAAGGCTGTATGAAAGTACAGTACTTGTAACCTGAAACATATTTATATTTATAATTACTGATATAATTACTGTTAGATTTTATTGTCAAACACGTTTATTTAAAAAGCTGTTTCAAGTGATGGGCTGTAGCATAATGTCTCATAGAAAGGATGCAGGAGTTTATTTCCTGAGGCTTTATTTTGTATGCAAATGTTCCAATCTGGACATTTTCATATTTTCAGGGGTTCGGAGGGGCAGTGGGATACTTGGTTGAGGTTTAGAGGGATGTGATAGATTTTTTGTGTGTGTGATTTTGTTTAAGTTTAGGGCAGGCTTAGAATTTTTTGTGGGGTGTGTTTGTTGTGTTCTGGTTTTTTTAATGTTTTACATTTCCTTTATTTCCCACCCTCTGGATCTTTGTCTAAAGTTTTGAAGTGCTAGAAAGACTATTTACACGCTTTTAAAGGAACTACACATTTTTCACTCAATATTTAATCTCCTATGATATCTAGAAAATGCACTCTGTTCTCTGAAGGTAGCAGTACCTCTTATATGTTATTACTAGAAAAGGTCACGAAAAGATCAATACATGCCTTCTGCTTACATATCTTGCTATAGGAAATTGTCTTTTTGAAGCAATATAAAAAAAAATCCTCCCTTAGAAGGAAGCAAAATCATAAGGAATAAAAGTGGTAATTAATAGAAGGCAGATGGAACGCCGTGAACTTTCAAGGTTTGATCCCGTGCAGCGTAAGGAGGAGATAACATCCGTAATAGACTCTTAATAACACCGAACATAGATGTAAGTCGAGCTGACTAACCAGGAAAAGCGAAGGGGGATGGTGTGAGCTGTGTATTTACTTATTGAGAAGTGGATAAGAATATAATATTAAGCGGAATTACTTCCTCCCAATGCCCCGCCCATGCATTTTTCATAATAATGGTGTAAATCCCTGCTCCTTCCAAGCACTCACTGCATCTCCGAGCCAGTGCAGATTTGCCTTACGATCTAATTCAAAGAAACCAGGTTACAAATATAATTTAAAGTTGTAAAGTCACCAGTTGGCCTAAAGTCTATTCTAATGATGTGTTTACCACTGTTGTTCTACAACATCATTATTGTTATGCCTATCTACCCCAAACCAGAGTCAACCTTTCCGTATTGCAAAGGCCTTGCAAAGATTTGCCATTATAGATAACATTTCAAATCCGTTCCTTTCTATAATTTAAGCACGAACATTTTGGCTGAAGAATTTTATCACAACTTCCTTCTTGCCTGTCTGTGACCACCAGGGAATCTGCATACAACTTAATCATTCAAATCCTTTCCATGCACAGAAAAAAAATCAGGTGCAAAACCAAAGTCTGAGATCCAAGAGGGATTTTTGTACTGAATGTTGGAGTTACTGGAATGTAGGAACCTAAGCCAAAATGATATACTTCAAAACCCACATGCACTTACTGACCAAATACCTGTGATATGTTAGTTTTCCAGAGCTCAAGTTCCCTGCCTGCGTAGAACTTGGCTTCTGCACATCCATATTGGGCAAGTGAGGAAGGCTGAGGAATTTAGAGCTTGCACCCGTGTTTTGTTAACACATATAAAACAAATTACTTCCGCATATTTTAGCTGAGGGGGTGGTCTAGCGGGCATTGCCACAGTACAGAGAACAAGTTTAACTCCGTAATGAAAGTAAGGTTTATCTATCAACTTCAGCCCCAGTGGCCTGCCTCATCCATTCTTCCATAGGACATCCCAGCGATGAGAGCACTCACCTAGGAAAATTAAAAAGCTCCTCTTCTGAATACTTCATATTTAGAAGTGATTTTACAAAAGGCATCACCACAAGGAGAGATTTCCTCCTACAGCACAACATTGCCCCATTCCTTTTCTGTTTACTCCATTTGAATCCCCAGAATCTGTTTTGAGTCCCCAGGAAAGAGCCCAGCTTCACCGGGAGAGATGGATAACACCTCCACACGAAACAGCCTCCAGTCAGACAGGGCACAGCTCCAGGAAGGATGGGGGCTGTGTCCTTTCCAGAGGGACGGAGGACAACACTAGCAACTCGCATACCTTGGGCATCTCTAGTCACTCCTGTTTCACAGAACACCACAATTAAATAACTTTGTGCTTTGTTTTAAAAGAAAAGAAAAATCACTGCAGTATTTTCAAAAGGATTCCCAGTTAAGAATCCAAACGGGTTGGGCAGCTTCTGGGCTGGAAATCAGTTTTAGTGTACACACGTGCAGCTTATCTGGCTTACTAACTCCCTTCATCGAATAGCTCAGTAGGCATCCATCTCCATCTGTTGAATTTTGTGTATTTTGGTGAGAAACAGAGGTCTCTTCTCTAAATTTGCATGGAAATGTTATGAGTATAAATTTTCCTTATAGGAAAAGAAGGGCCAAAGTAATGTGTTGTTAAATTCCCATCTTTTATTTTTTCTTGTGTATCTCCTCTCACAAAGGCACTGGGGCTGTGACCTGTACGCCCACACCCAAGACAGGGACAGCTTTCAAAACCATATATTCAAGCTTGTGTATTGACTTTCAGACTTTTCCTTCTGTTCCTTTGGTAGTTTCTTGTCCAAGTTGTCCCAGTTAAGTGTATCCAGCTACATTGTCCAGGCAAGAGTCTCTTGCCAGCTCGGGAATCAGTTCACCATACCCGACTATGACAGTCCTACTTCAGCTCCTGATCCAACCACGTGTCCAAACAGATGGCGTTAAAACAACTGCCTCCACCTGGAAGACATTCCGGTGTCTAGTTGCAGAAGTTTGAGCTCAAAGCCAGGCTGGTGAAGGTGGCAAATGCCCCTGGATCCCAGCTCTGCACCTTTCAGGAGCAAAGGGGATTTTTATCCTCTATTTTTTTTTTAACCCCATCGGAAAGTGACTCCCCATGCATTGTCTACAATAGATGGTTCTGCCTTTTCTTTTTACAGCTCACAACATTTAACTAACAAGGCACTTTCCACAGGGTGACATTCATATGCTTTTCTACCAAGTGACCAAGTGCCAGCATTTGGCCATGATTTCTTAAGCTGTCAACTAGAAACTCCTGTGTTTTTTCCATTTGGAGCTCAACTATACTGCAACAAACAATGAGCCATAAGCATGTCAGCAACTGAGCAGCAGCCTGCCTTTAGTATTTTACACCTATTGTTTCACTTCCCATAACCAGTGGGTTTTGTCATTGAAATGATAGTGGCCCAAGACATCCCGCAGTGCGACTAAACATCAATCCCCTGTTTTGTTCAGAACTCCCTTGGGAAACATTCTATAACTTCTTTTGTCCTTTCTCTTGGAATACATAGCCTTGAACTCTTTTTTCATTATTATTACAGGCTTGAGGGGGTTTGTTCAGGTTTAAACCTAGATACAGCTGAACCAAGATCAGGTGCGTCTACCTAGTGAGGATATAAACAGAGTCAGTTCTCATTTTGCATTGTTCCTTTACTTGAGAAGGAGTATAAATGCTTCAAAGTAGAGGTTATAATATAGCCATTTTCTAATAATTAATTGCACACATCAAATCATAAATTAATGCCTATGGCATTACTGAACAGCTGTTATTGTAACTCTTAACTTCACCTCATAGTTATCTAAACCAAGCACCCAGCAAAGACTGATGAGAAAATTTCAAGTGAGCAACGATTCCTGGTGAAAGAGCAGTCCCTTCGTTCCGTTTAGTGATTCAGAGGAAGTTGAGGGAATTTAAATTAAGCAAAATATCGATTTTTAACTTCCATTATTTCTTAATCTTTGTAGCAACTCAATGCACCTCCAACATAGATTTTCTTAGGCACTGAACAGGCACAAACAATTGCCATCTTTCTCTTTCTCACCACAGCACATCAGACATTGAAAGCAATTGAGAAATCAATAATAACTGCATATAACTTTCCCGTGGAATGTAGGCAATCCCCACACACATGCCTGGGCTAAAGGTTTTCTTCTGATCCACGTGTCAGGCTGAGACTGTCACCTACATGGAGATACGCAACTCCCCAACACTTTGAACAGCGATCTCCCTAGCAGAGACTAACGAGAGAGAGGTCCCAAAGACTGTGCCCTAGACTTGGCTTCCTTAAACTTGCCTAGGTAGGCTTCTTTTTATTATGTACAGGCAGATAAAATCAGGCAATTTACGTTGCTGCTAAACCTGATTAAATACATTTCATTAAGGTTCCCTTGTCTTTTCTGGATCATAAGCCTCGCCGCCTGGATTTGAAGTCTCACAGCTTGGATTTTTGTATGCAATTTCAGGATAAGGAGAGAAGACTCAGCAGCTTCAGCAGAGGTGAACTTTCCCTGCATCTGCATTAGGCCTCTCCAGTCACTCAGCAATTTTTCCATTTGCTTCGGTTACATAAAAGCTCTAGAAATAACATGTGGATTTACTATAGAAATGCAGTTGCTCACACTGACACTGTTTGAAAGCGAGCGCAATCACTGACCTTGAAATATCTCAGCAATATAATTCTATCTAATTCTCTCAGAGAGAACAACTCAGATACCTGCATACATGTCTTCGCTAGGACTTACTTTGTATGTCAAACTTACTTTAGGGGTTACATGGAAGACCCGTGCCCAAATTAAGTTCATATAGAATCATAGAACGGTTTGGGTCAAAAGGGACTTCAAAGCCCATCCAGTGCCACCCCCTGCCATGGGCAGGGACACCTCCCACTGGAGCAGGGGGCTCCAAGCCCCATCCAACCTGGCCTTGAACACCTCCAGGGATGGGGCAGCCACCGCTGCTCTGGGCAACCTGGGCCAGGGCCTCCCCACCCTCACAGGAAAACATTTATTCCTAATATGCAATATACATCTCCCCTCTTTCATCTGAAAACCATTTCCCCTCATCCTATCCCTTCACTCTGATAACCAGCCCTTCCCCAGCTTTCCTGTACCCCCCTTTCAGTACTGGAAGGCTGCTATAACGTCTCCCTGGGATAAGTGTTATTAGGCTTTATACAGGTACCTTAATCTATACAAGAGCGAATTTTAAAGTACAAATGAGTTTTTCTTGTTCTCAGAGCACATTTATGCTGTTAAACTAGCACATCTGGTCAATATTTAATTTAGAGCAGATGACAATGCAGACCAGTTTAATCATTTGCCCAGTGTTTGTGGGCAAATTACGTACAAAAGAGCACAGCAAGAAAAAACCATATGATTATGAGCTCTTTGAAAACAGGTAGTTCTGTTTCTTGCTTGTCTGGCTGAACAACTGAAAAAAAAAAGATAAAAATCCATATAGGCAAATAAAAGTGATCAAACTGTGACACACCCCCATCACTTAATAAGAATGTCTCCAGCTATGCTAAGTTTATACAAGTATCACATCTAATTTAAAATGTGTGGAACTCAAGGGAAATATTCTCTGTAAAAATATCATCTGAATAACTTCAGTTAAGGTAAACAGAAGCTATAGTGTAATTTTGAGCTAGATTTGGGCTTCGGTTTTCTTCCCAAAATAACCTCCAGATCTGTATGTGCCTGTGCAAAAACCTCAGAAATTCACACTGAATGTTCCTGGTATTCCATACGGATTAGGAAGCAAAACTGAGAATAATCCTAAAAGTAACAGGAACAATGCACTTTGAGGTAAAGTGTAATAAATACATTAGCAAATATTTTAGTGATAATTTCATTAATGGGCAGGAAAACATGGTAAAATGGCTTTTGAAATACTCTACTTATATTCCTTGAAAATATGATTCTAATGAAAAATGTCCATGACCATTTCTTCCCCATTCTCATTTATTTATTCCTCTTGTAGTCTACCTATTCATATTTCCTCCAGAACTGTCGTCTTAATCTCTATTCATGTATTATACTTTTTTCCCAGATACACTCTTTCCATTTGTCCTGAGACACAAAAAGTAGCCTGCATGTTGCTCAAAGATTATGCCCTTAAAGCTAATAAGTTCTGAGTAATATAAAACACTCCAAGGTAAACAGTTTTGTAAAGTGGGAGAGAGCTTGTGGACTAATTCAAGGTTAAAATACTCAAAACCAGTCCACCAAAGAGATACAGAATAACATCCACCAGATATTTCAACTTTTAAGGAATCTTCAGCTTCCCATTGTCTTCCATTCCACATTTTGCAACCAAAATTTGTCAAGTTTAACACGCTCCCCTCACCCTCAGCACAAGACAACTTTACTTAAGCTTCCAATTTGTCTGCCATTCATCAATGCCCTCCATATGAACCTCATGGCATCACAGAGACATTTTTATCCCCTGCTTTCACAGTGCTGGAGTCTCTTGAGCCAACAAACTGTCAAATTAGTGCCAACTCATGACAGCTTTATGATATGTAATCTTGTTCACCAGCAAATGGTCTGAGACCCCCTGCTTGCTACTGCTGTCAAAGGAGAAATGCTTTTTTGTGTGTCTCTGATAAATTTATATTTTGAAAGCAGATCCCAGCTGGGAAAGTAGCGGTTTTGCCTCACAAAAATCTTGCATAAGCACACTTAACTGCTTTCTCCATGTGTTAAAAGAGAAGCTTTTAGGTTCTTGCTTGAAAATGATAAGTTAGGGAATAGTAAATTGGTTTAGATTAATTTAACATGTACACTGCCCTGCTGCTTCAAAATACTTATTCACCTAACAAGTAAGACATTCTTACCCCTTCAAGATTCAGTCAATTGATGTATTGCTAAAAGGATTTTACCTGACCTATGTTGGCTGTAAACCCACGTATCAAAACCCGAGGTGCAGATGAACCCAATTTATTCAAACATATTCAGAAAGAGAAAAGGTTGAATTCACCGAGAAACACTGCTGAAGGTAAATGCTGGACAACAGAAGAACACAGAGAAGTTAGGAAAGTAGCATTCACACACCTTTACATTGAAAGCTGAGATGGGAAATGAGTCTTTCCTTTACGTATCTTCCTAACAACTTTGCTCTAGTCACTGCAATATAAAACAACAAGAATACACTAGTTGAATTGTTACATGTACCCCAAAATAATCAGCTTTTACATCACTCTCAGTAGAAGTGATCCAAGAGTAGCTGCCTGGATTTATTTCTCAATTGATGGCAGAATTAACCACAAGAAACCGCCAAAGGGAAAAATTAGCGTGCGAGAACTGCTTAAAAGCAAGAATGCTATTTTCAATTTGCATCATTTATAATTCAACAGATACAAAGCGTGCAGTTCTGCAAAGTTCCCATGCAGAGTACCCTAATGAAGTCAGTGGAAACACGAGGATTTACAGGAACAAACCCTGTAAACAGGGTCAGGAAAAAAAAAAAATCAACCTGGGGAGGGGCAGGGCAGGACAGACACAGGGTGGAACACATGATAAAAATGGGTCATCAGGAAAACATCAGTGATTACTCTGATTTTAAAAGTTTAGTTGCACAGTCTTCCCTTCAAAAAGGTCCAAGTGTAACAAGAATGGGCTAGAAAATTCTAATTTTCTTCTCCTGCATATTCCTCTGTTCCACAGAGAACCAGAAAACGTTAGTGCTTTCAGTAAAGAAAATCTATTCATAGGTGCAACTCACATATCGAGACTTGAACTGGTGGGTTTTAACTAATAGAGCACTCAGACATCCCTCCATATAAAGTCTTTCAAGCAACATCCCCAGCACTCTCATAAAAAACAACCTGGACATTTCACGAACAAGCTTTCCTCACCATCCCATCAATGTAGCTGTGCTAAGAGCTGCAGAGACAGAACCATGGGAAACAAGGTGTGCAAATGCACAGGATCCCTGGCTGCATGGTCACTTGATGCTGAATTTGTGACAGGGTGGACGAGAGACTGCTGCAGGATTGCATGGGGCAATCCTGATCTTGGGAACACAGAGCTGCAGGCAGGGAGAGCGTCCCCAAGCAGAGTCGGTAGAGGAGCAAATGGGGTCTCTGGGCACGGATGCCTCCATATGAAGATAAAACTCTGTTCCAAATCAAAACCCCAAGCAATTCACCCACAATTTTGGGGGAAGGTTCAGCAGACACATATATACCAAGTGAGAGAAAAGGGATTTGTTTTCTTTGAACCAACTCTTAGAATCACAGAATCACTAGTTTGGAAGAGACCTCTGAGATCACTGAGTCCAACCGTGCCTGTCACCTTATTAAACCATGTGCCTAAGAAACTCATCCACCCGTCTTATAAACACCTCCAGGGATGGTGACTCCACCACCTCTCTGGGCAGCTGTGCCAATCCCTGACCACCCTTGCAGTGAAGAAATTCTTCCTAATGTCCAGTCTAAACCTCCCCTGGCACAACTTGTGGCCATTTCCTCTCGTCCCATCGCTGTCACCTGTGAGAAGAGCCCAGCATCCACCCCGTCACAGCCTCCTCTCAGGCAGCTGTAGACAGGGATGAGGTCTCCCTCAGCCTCCTCTTCTCCAGGCTAAACACCCCCAGCTCCCTCAGTCTCTCCTCACAGGACTTGTTCTCCAGCTCCTCCCCAGCCTCGTTACCTTCTCTGGACGTGCTCCAGCCCCTCAATGTCCTTCTTGGAGTGAGGGGCCCAAAACTGAACCCAGCACTCGAGGTGTGGCCTCACCAGTGCTGAGCACAGGGGCACAATCCCCTCCCTGCTCCTGCTGGCAACACTGGGTCTGACACAGGTCAGGATGCCATTGTCCCTCTTGGCCACCTGGGCCACTGCTGGCTCATGTTCAGCCGCCGCCAACCAACACCCCCAGGTCCTCTTAAAAACCTTGACCCTCTGGGTGAGGTTCATCAAAAGCCTAACTCAGGACCTTTGGCACCAGGGTAACCCAAACACCACGCCTTGTCACAAGACAGGCTGTTAGTCTCTCTAAGCAGCACAATCCCTGCCACTCAGCTCTTCAGCCACCATACCCAGAGAGGAAAACCCAGCCAACAGGGCCTGTCCTCCTACATTGTGCCCTCAGGAGCCCCGCAGGAGCAAGTGCATGCCCTCCCACTCACAGAGGAGGGTCATGGGCCCCAATGCACCAGGAAGCCCTGCAGCAGCTAGGCAGGGACTGTCTGAGGTTACCTGAAATCTAACTCCCTTTTTCCTCAAAAATTACTAGATTTTCTCCTGCATGAGGATGCTGTAACTTTAAGATCAAAAATCATCACAGATACTCCACTGTTAGTTTATAATTGAAGCCAAGATAATTACTAACACAGCTGATATGAAAGAGAAGAATCTGCAGCTGATCCCATTTCAGCTTCAGTTTATTTGAAAATGTTACTTCTTCCTGTACTGTGGCCAACTAGAGCTATGTTACATCAACAGAAGATTTGACAGCACAAGTAAACAAGTTTCCATACAACATCTAGCCATGCAAATGAACCAATTCAAATGTACAAAGCCCAAAGTTCTTCCATCCTTGCTCTATCTAGAAATGAAAATATCAATATGAATGATGACAGATTTTTGCAAAATAACTTGTGTGCTGGGGTTTCAGTTAGCATAACAATTCCTAGATGCTACTTGGAATGAAATATTGGAAAGACAGAACCTCAGAAGTTGTTGACAATCCTTTAAATTTTGTCCTTTAGGCTACCAATTTCTATATTCAGATAAGAATGTTAGATGACGAAGAAAAGAACATTGGGGAGGGACTTTTTACAAGGGCAAGCAGTGACAGAATAAGGGGGAACGGCTTTAAATTGGAAGAGGGAAGATTTAGAACAGACATTAGGAACAAATTCTTCTTGATTAGGGTGGGGAGGCCCTGGCCCAGGTTGCCCAGGGAAGCTGTGGCTGCCCCATCCCTGGAGGTGTTCAAGACCAGGTTGGATGGGGCCTTGAGCAGCCTGGGCTGGTGGGAGGTGTTCCTGCCCTGTCTCTAAAGTTGCTTTCAACCCAAACCGTTCTATGATTCTGTATTTCCCATAGAGTTATTCATACTAGATACATACTTTTTAAGACATATTAGTATCATTATAGACATATTAAATCATTTTCTTACATAAAATCTCTAATTCATTTAGGTTTATATAGCCAGGGACATCAATGCAACTATGAATTTGCCACATTGAAAGAACCAGAAGCAATATGCCTAAACCCAGACAATCTAGTCCATCACTCTACATATCCAATTGCCTGCCTACAAGCATCTAAGATGTGCTTGCTCCTTGGTCTTTGCTGTCGCACGCCAACAATCAGTCTTTCCCCATTTACCTGCTCTCTAATCAGAAAGAGAGAAGTGACCTTTCCATTTGTAAGTCAACAAGTTGGACTTGCTGCTCACCACACAGGACAGCCGGAAATGAGCAAAATATGTGATCTACAAATGCATTTCAGCGAGGCGTAAAGTCAAACAGGAAGATGCTTTTTCATTAGTCATCTTCTTAGCAGAGAAGCCAGAAAATTCCCTCTCTCTCTTTCCTCTGTTTTAGCACCCAGAAAGGTCCTTTCCCTCCTTATTGTCAATTTACAGTCTAAACAGAACTGAGGAAGACGGGCACACGTGCTTCTTGACATAATAAGAAATGGAAGCCCATGTCTGACGTTCCTGCCAAGATGTATCCCTTCTTCCTCACTACACATCCAAAACAGATATAAAGACTAGAGGTATTGCAGCATATTCAATAGTATTTATAATATTTATATATATATATAAAATATATTTATATAGAGATATATTTATATATACTATATGGTATTTAATAGAATAGTATATACTATAAATATATAGAATATAGTATTTTTAAATAATGCATATATTCAAGCATACTTCTAAAATATGCTTAATCACTGCAGTATCTAATTCTTCCATGAAAGCATAAAATATCATGTGGGTACAGGCTGTAGCAGCTAACGCCTCTGCAGTGCACAGCTGAGTGGGAACCTCTCTGTGCAGGATCCGCATTGGTCAGCTTGTGTTTGTAGTCAAGGGAAAACTGCCAAGACCTCTGTATAAACTTTAACTTTCACCACAGTTATAAACAGTGACGTTCACAGCGGTTGCTTTCAATTGGCAAATCAAGCCCTAACAAA
The DNA here is from genome assembly GCA_033558235.1 of Neomorphus geoffroyi. Taxonomy (NCBI): domain Eukaryota; kingdom Metazoa; phylum Chordata; class Aves; order Cuculiformes; family Neomorphidae; genus Neomorphus; species Neomorphus geoffroyi. Next base: position 35,006,052 of record JAUMJM010000016.1, read on the forward strand.
GAAAAAGGAATGGATTGTTATTGTAGATTTTGATGAAAAGTGCTCCAAATCCTTCAAATGTTGGTATTCTACAGAAAAGCAGCAATAACCAGAAAATAAGGAGAAAAAAAATAAAGAAAAAGAGGAAAAAAGAGTAAGCAGGAGATTATGGTGCATTTGTTCTTTGGTGACACCGGAGAACAGTCCGTATTTATCACGACTGCCAGACACAATTAAACTTCAGTGTGTATGCCCTGCCTCTTGAGAGCAGATAGATTGCTTTCATGGAGAAATCAGTTCTGCAGGGAAACAGGATCAATAAAGCCCTCAAAATGTGGCACGGTTTCTTGCTAATTTTCCATTGCTTACTCCTCAGTAACTGAGCATTAGCCAGCCTGCCTTGCCTTGATCAAGCATGTAGTTAACTCACCCAAAAGTCATCTGCTATGCTGCACCAGGCTTGCTTTCCTCTAGGGGATCAGAAAGAGCCGGCATTCCAAGCAGCGCTTCTCCACTTAAAACTGAATTTGCCTTCATGCTTCAGACAAAGCAAGAAATGAAAACATTACTTCTAAATAAAGAAAAGCATGCATCTCATTCATACTCTCTTTCACGGCAAAGCATTCAAATTAATTCTCACCACCACACTAATGCTTCACATTCATTTTCAAACAGCGCTGTTCAGTATTAATAACAGATGCTCCATCCAACTAATCCTTCGCGTATCCTGTCATTTGTTTTGGCTTTCAAGCTTGCTGCTCTTTTTCCAAGTCATGTACATCGTCTTAGATGCCGTATCATTGCAACAGACGGAGGTGCCTCTCCTCTCTTCTTCCCCCCTCCCTGCCCCCGCACATTTTCTGATGCACCTTTCCCAATCTACTACCATAGAGTGTTTAAAAACTATACTCACAGGGAAAAAACACTTCAAAAACACTATTTTGTACCTGTAAGTGAGTAGTAGGTTAAAGTAACCATGGTTTAATAGTTAAGGACACACAAGATCCGCATGTAGTTTCAGACTTAGTCAGAATTCTCTTACAACCTTACGTACATCCTTAATGCTTCTGCTATGGCTTTCTTATCAATAAAATGAGAATAATGATATTGTCCATATTTTTGAGCAATTTTGAGGCTTAGTGTTCTATACTTTCTGATGCCCAATATTTGACACCTCAGAACAGAGACTGATAAAGGTCTCTAAACATTTCAAGGAAGAATAGGAAGAAAAGCAGAAAAAAAAAATCCTCATAAGTCAGCCTGTTTCTTTTTTAATTCACATGTATTTATAAAAAACTAACAATTTTTTTTCTTTAATTTCCAGAAATTAAATGGGGTGTGAAGTCTTTGACACAATTAGACAAGAGGTATTCAAGAGTGACTGACTGACTGTTCCCTTCACAAAAACTCCCTCCACTGTTGGAGGCAGGATTGCCTCACTTGCTCTTTTTCACTGGCAAGATTTGTGATACATTGCTCTATAAATCTCACTGTCCCTCTGACAGTAACTATACAGATATTGTTTGATTTTATATATCTATACACTATATATAGTTATAAATAGGCATCTATATAGGTGTATAAAAATCACACACAAGCAAAACGTGGCAGCAGCACAGATCTTGGCAGCCTACATGAAGATGACCTTTTAAAGGAATATCCTTTTGTAAAATCAAAATGCCATTCTGCTGCGTAAGACAAATTTTAAAGGAAAACCAGTGAAACAGTATTGAGCTAATATAGAAACAAAACCATCTCTATGTAAAATGTTCTGATACGTGTAAACTCACATATATGTACGCACTTACCCACATGGGATATATACATATAAACACGTATGTTTACTAGTTCAGAGCAGGACTTCCCATTTACTAATATGTTAAAATTTGATCATTGCTGTCTTAAAAATAAGTTGGTAGAAGTATAGACAGGATGCACAAGAAAAGGAAATCCTTTGTCTGTCGGAAATTACAACAATATTATCAATGTCCTACATGCATATTCTTTGCCTTATTGATTCCTTTGACTAACATTGGTCCTGGAAGGTAGCATACGATTTCACGTTGCATTGCAATCAAACTAACAGTTTCATACAGGGATAACTTAAATAGATCAAGAATGGATAGACATCTAAAAACCATGCTCAACCACACCTTACAGGCTCAATGAAGAAATCACAGGACGAAGTTCTGCATCACTGACTTTTTCAGCAGATTAGACCATCACGGTCCCTACTGTTCTCAAAAGCTATTCCTCTAAAAAAACTCTACACCACAAAAAACCAAGATACAAAGTAAAAATACCACTGAAACTACACATATCACACCTGAGTCATCTTCCCATTCTGTAGTTCTATTTAAGAGTTTAGTTGGCTTAAGAGGTGGAATGAACATCTTCCTCATTATGATAAATCAAGTTTTCATCTGAGAGAACTTTTAAAACACATTATCTGCAGGATTCAGACATGAAAAGTGTCTGGCACACACGCCCTGACTGTATTAGACATGCTTTCCAAGCTTAGATGTAGGAGTTCAGTTCCCCTCTCATTTCTCAGGTCAGAAAAAGCTAACGGTACTTCAAAAGGCAGCACATACTCTTAGCTGGATAAGCTCTTTCACTGTGGGGGGAATTACGGTCCCAAAGAAAGCTCCTTTCTTCTATTAAAAGGACAATTTTTGGCTGCTGAGGGAGGCAGAGCTGCGGGAGAGGAGTTTTAATGAACTTGAGTAGAAATTGTGTGAATTAATAGCTACATCACTGGACCAACCGGGAGTCAGGAGAGAGGTGCTCTGTTCCCAGCTTTGTGATCTTGGGCAGATCAGTTTTACTTAATAACTCCTGCACTACAAGTAATTGGTAGCCGAAAGATCCCATAATGCAATACGCACATAGGACTGTTTGTTAGCCGATTTATGTTGCTTTCAGTTTAGGAGCATGTGAGACAGAAGAGGTTTCAGCCCTTCTGAAAAGATAAAGTGGAAAGAGAAGACAATACCCAAGATCTAGTTCAGTGGTTGTCGTGTGTGTGCACAGAGAGGAGCAAAATGGGAACAGGCAGAGAATAACTGAGCAAGAAATCCAAGGAGCAGGGTTGCCCCAGTCATGCTGACCAAGTCAAGGAGCTGCATCCAGGTCATCCTCTTTCCAGGCACTGCACTTTTCACTGGGCTATGAAGAAGCCTTCTTCACCTGATGCTGTTTCAGTGGCCTTGTGGCTGATGCCTGAGGTTGTTCGCTTGCTGTTTCATCCTTTACAAAGAATAACAAGCACCAACTACCATCTCCTTCTGCTCAGTCTTTTCAAGAGACGCAAGATGCCTCTTGCATCCTTTTTAAAATCAGTTCAAACTGATGTCAGTACTGCAGAAGAAGCTGGAATAGTGACATTTAAAAAAATTTTAAAATAAAAATTATCTAGAAATAATCAAGCATTTTGATATCAAGTCCAGTAAAGTCTCAGAATTGTCTAGGACTTTGCTAGTCACAATGCCAAGCATATCCGAGGAAACTAGTTGTATATACAATTTGTTATACTTGACTGGTCAGATCTTGCCTTCTGAAAGCAACAAGGATGGCTTCAAGTTTGGAAGCAGGAGAGCATTATTAATCCTCTTTAATACTCTTATTACAAGACTATCAATCACTTTGCTATATGTTATAGAACAGAGACTAGATCCCCAAAGCCTAATAAAATTAAGAAAGACATTCTGCATCCTCTTCCCTTCTGGTTTTGCAGCCTTTCCCTAGCTGGTATTAACCCAGACAATCTGTCTCTTCCCATTAGCTTCAAGATGCCTCTAAGTTCTTGGTGCACCCTGGGTAAGATTTCTGTTCTCATCCTGCATCTTAACCAGGAGAGTTTCTAGTTCCAATGTCAATATTTTTTCTAGGTCAGGTCAATATTTGATATCTTGGCTTTCTTCATAAGTGAAATGAATATTGCAGCAAGAAAAAACCCTCTGATTTTTACCAGCTGTGAAACAAGCTCAGAAAAGAAATCTCAGGTGTCTTTTGAAAATGGAAGGAAAATATCCCGGCTATGAACTTTAGACAATGACTACAATTTTTAGTGTCTACCTATAACTACAATTCAAAAATTATCGTGTCTAATATTTTTCAGGAAGCTGCTCTTGAAGTATTAAGATACTTTAACCTCATTTGCTGGAGAAACCAATGACCAGTTTTCCTACCTTGCTGTGCCATGAAATCTGTTTGTACAGAGTAAGAAATGCAGGGTATTTGCAATAACCTCTGTCATGGAGAACTCAGTGGACCAGAAGTTTCTCTATCAGTCTGCAGATTGGTAAGCTAGATTTTTTGCTCTCCTCTTTCCCCTTCTACATATATTTATGACGCTAACAAACTGTGTGTTACAGCATAAACTCTTCAGCAGATGACAACTTGCCCGATGTCAGCATCCCTTGTACCTGAGATCCAGCCGAATTAGCAAGCGTTTACCACAGTTCTCGCCTGTGCTGTCCAGTTTGCCACAGTAAAAATAAAAAAGCAAAAAAAGCAAAATACCCACACAGCATTTTTAGGTGTAACGTTGCTGTTTGTGGGGTAAGAGAGGCGTTACAGCATGTTCTTGGTGGACAGGAATGGCCTCAGACAGTGATGAGCCGTGACTCGCCCAGCACAACTCACCACTGGGTGTCTCAGTTCAGTGGCAGAACACACATTTGGTAAAGGTTAGCTCTGTGCACCCTAAAACGGTGACAAAAACCTCGTGATCTGAAGCCCTCTTCTCTAGAAACACACCAGCTTCAACACCTACAAAGCATTAGCTTAAACCCAGCAGCATGAAAACATCTTTGTAAAAGAATTAGAGTTCCAGCCCAGTCAGATTACTCAGCTAGATTAAAAGGGTTGGGCTTTGTTCATAGCGTTCAGGAACAATTAAGTCCACAATGTACCCAAATTATGAATTTGTAGAAATATCATTTATTTGCTTGTCTAAAGTCCATCTTTTTTCCATTCCTTTCATACCGTTCATCGCCAATATACAACTGTACTCCACACAAAACTACTGAAAAACAGCGAGGACAAACACTCTGTTTAGAAGATATACTTGCTATTCCACTGCAGAAACAAAATTATAATGGGGTTTCTAGACACCACAATATTTCAATTATTTTTTCCTGGAATTAACTTAAAATCATTTGCACTTTTCCTACCCTTCCTGCCTATATACGCATGAACTTTGTTGAAAGAAATCAGTCAGCTTTTCTAACAAAATGGAAAGGTTGAACACCCTGCATCAATAAGATGAATAAAAAAATGCTAGAACTTACGGCTCACGTGTGCTTTTTGCTACCATCAGTGTAGGTACCAGCATGTTTTAGACAATGGAAATTCACCAGTCCTATTTTCAGCAATATTTGCAAGAATGAAGTAAATCTGTACCTCTCTGGTAACACTGTAAATATGAATCACATCTCAAAATCAGTAAAATGCGTAGCATCCAGGTACAGTGATGAAAGCCAGTAAGAGTGAATATCACAAGGTGGAATCCCAAGGGCTTGCCTGTGGTGTAAGCCAGGCTCAGCTGCCCTTCCTCCGTCCTTTAACCCCTTGCCTCTTATGGCCCTTTTCCTGTGCTTCCAACAGAAAACTTCCTAACAGGAGAGGAGACCTGACACCTTCATTTCTTTTCACAGGTGAAATACTGCTAAGAGTACGCACCTTCAAGAGAAATTGTGTTGTCACCAGCATGGCTGAGTGTCACAGACAATGCCTGACACTGTGTCCTGTAACAAGCCATGGATTTTGAGCTGTGTCATATCTATTTGTGGCAACATTTGTAATAGAGAAAATTTAGGAAGATGAAGAGGTTTTTTTTAATATTTCACACACAAATGTAGCAAGTTAACAGTCAGTAATAAACCAGCTGCCCTCCAGCTCTCAAGATGTGTAAAACTAGACGAGGCTTTCAGCCTGTTGCACAGAAAGAGTCTTCCCAGGTAAGCTCAGCAGGTGCTTGCCCAGAGCTTTGCTCAAGGGCCAGAGCGCAGAAGGGGAGCTTGCATAATCTTAGGTCACAGGGAAGAAAACTACTTCTATGTCCAAATTAAACAGCTGCAGGGACAGTGAAGAGTGTTGAGGTTTAAACAATGTATCACAACAGAAATCAGTCAAAAGAAATATTTCAGCAAACTTGCATTGCCCAGGTGAGTACAAGGAGATGTTCCTTCAAACAGGTTAAGACAGAGCATGACCAGGCTCAGCAATGACAACCCGCTCAGCCAGAAGCCATCACCGAAGTCAGAGCTATCTTGAGAGCGATTTGACAAATGCACTCTCCCACTCCGCTGAGCAGCTGGCTCACTCTGTAATCCCTGACTTGATTTCAGCTATGGCTCTGCTCTCACCTTTCTTAAACTGCTCTGGAGCTGCCTGGCTGCACACCCTGGGCACAGGGAGACGCGTGTAGGTGCACGCACATGCACGCTTCTTGCCAGTCGGGGCGTGTGGCTTCAAAGCACTGCTCCATCTCCCATCTAGGGCTGAGCCTCAGCAAAATGCCAGGTGGATTTACTAGTCTAAAGTCCAAAAATGTAGCCATTACAATTAAACCTTAAACGTTTTCTGACAGAGAGAGAGGTTCAGGCTGATGGTGCGAATCTCCAGGCCAGCCATCACTCTGCAAACACCATTTCCCAGGAGGCAGTGGATAAGGGTATGCTGGCCTGTTTCCAGCTCAGATTTATTACACCCTAAGGAGAATAAATCTTAATACCTAAAAAATAATATATCAAAGTAAACTTATTACAAATGCAAGGTTTGTGAACTTATATTTAGAAGTTGGTCAAAGTATCAGAGGTCTTTTCTTGTCTTTGGTTTCCTTTACTGTACCCCAAATATGCCAGTGATGTCACGAACATGATATCAGAGAAGACAATCAAAATTAGTTGAAAAAGTATTTCCTTCTTGAAGTAAAAGCTTTAGTAAGGTAAAGTATTCCCTGAATATTGAAAAAAATAAAATACCAGTATTACCTACCAATACAAGAGAGTCAGATTTGCCTGCTATGTCCTAGTTACAATATTTATTCCAAATTTTCATGGACAGCTGAAGTTGCAAAGTGGGCACTGATGGAAGAATAAACACAAGTCACAACAGTTCCTTATTCATCAACACCACATCAGGTGTCATGCCTGCCCCAGACATGAGGCACCAGCCACCCTGTGCCACTGCTCAGGGATCACCAAACGTTTGCTGTGGGGAAAGAGACCTCAGAGACACAGAAGGACCTGCAGATCTGAGCTCTGCCTACCTGCACGCCCAGCTCTGGGTCTGCCAGGAAACCTTGTCACATTTCCCATCTCTGAGCACAGGTACTACTCCTGCAACCACATTTCTAGGTTTTTCTCGTAAGAAGCATCCCTTTGCCATCTGAATGCAGCGATCCCATCCACCTGAGGCAAACAAAGTGATGTCTGCACTAGAAATCGCTTCAGGGCTGCATCTTATTGGTAAAACAAACCTTCAGAAGGGAAAAAAAAAATCCTGTGACCACAAACAACTTCATCTCCCCAGAAATACTCATCCTTAACTCTTGCAAAGTACTTTGCACACTGTATCATATCAAACCAACAGACTTGGAAAGGAAGGGGGGGTGGAGGGGTGCCATCCTGTTTGTATTTCTTTTATCCATTGCATTGCATTTTCTACAGTCGCAGCACCATATTCTACAGGAAGAAATGCAATACAGATCTTCTTAACCTACAAGGAAGCTTAGGTTAAAGAGCCCTCTACTGAAACCTGTATATTCTCACGCGTTAGCTACACTTCATAAACTTCCCTTTCCCCTCCGAATGTCTCAGAACAGTTGCATTGATTATTCAAGTCATAATTTCATAACCTCCTCCCATAACCAATACTGGCAAACAGTCAAAACCTGGAGATATTCACCTGTTTTATTTAAAAATGCTTTTTCTTTCTGCTGACAGCAACTGTGCTCAGTAAGCTTGAATTCTTAATCACCCAATATAATCAGAGAACACTTTTCAAGACCCACATTTAGTTAACTAATCTTACAAATTTGCATGGTGCACAGTGCTCTTCAGGCCAAGAAGAATAATACGCAGTTCTTCCTCCAAAAGTTTTACAGCAGATATCATTCCAACCACTTTACTTGCACAGGGGGGTGTGGAATGGCCTAAGTGATGGAGGAGTGTGGATGGTTCTAATTTTTATGAAAAATATCAATTAAAATCCTTTTCTAGTACAAAATTCAATGTTAAAAAAAAGAGTTCAGAATTGAAAAATAAATTGCATGCAAATTTTCCACTGATGGCAAGTGAAGAATGAAACACGCAGTTATCTGACACAGGGAAGGTTAAGAGGACAAAAGAATGAATTGGGTGGACATGAAAAATTGAAGGAAAGACAAATTCGGAACTGATGTCAAGCCACACATTTTAATTGCGGAACTGCATGCCAGACGTTAACACAGGGCCGGGGTCATTCAGAGAACGATCAAAGGGCACTGGGGGGACATAGGGGTGCAGCAACTTTCTACAGAAAACGTTCCTACTCCTTACTTACTTGCACTGTTGCTGTGTTATTTGAGCTAGCTGGCACGAACCGTGGTGCTCCTGTAAGGAAAAAGAAACACCACAGAAAGGAAGAAAATAGTCATACCATTGAGGTTGTTAGTCGTAAGCAAGAAAAACTACAGGCATTCAAAACAAACTGCCCCTTCAGAGCCGAGGTCACCCTGTCAAGATCAATCTTCTCATTTTGATGCACAGTAAGAGCTATTGGAGTGTCCTCTTTTATCCTGTGACTGTGACTTGACCTTACTGACACTACTGAACACAATATGGTCATTTAAGGATGTGGTAATTATTGGTAACTGCTCTAAGTAAGTTAGTACCACCAGAACATCATTTCTCAGGCTTGTATTGCCACCTGGCCTTTATTTCGAGAGACTTATTCTAGTTTCATATGCTTTAACTCAAACTATATTCACATCAGTCTCTTATTTTCACTTATTTTCCATTGAACTCTCACGTCAACTTTCACTAAAAAGGAGTATTTTTCACCATAAAAAGAGCTGTTGCTTCACAAATTTTAATTAAGCCTATAAAAGCTCATACTACACAAACACAAATACCTTTAGTCTTCCAACCTTACAGCACCATTCTGCATTCGTTATCTTTGAATATTATGTCAAGATTGATGGAAAAAAATATCTCAACCAGTATTCCCTTGCCATTTGTAAAAGAGAAGAGCTTACTGGCAAGAACGGCACATTTGTGAAGCTTATTGAGAGCACAGTATGCATGCCTTACACCATGATGCAACTTGCTAAACTTCAGCCCTTTCACAGAAGCACTGGGATCACCTGCATGCACCAGTTTAATCAACTTAATTTAGTTAAAACAATGTGTGTAGGATCCGTTTACCAGTTTAAAGTATGGAAAGAAACACAATATTCAATAACAATTTAAGACAGGATCATGTACAAAACTATGACTTTAGTAAGAGAGGCTTAAAACCACCAAAACATCTCTCTGACTGTGTGTGGCTTCATACAAATTTCTTGTCTATGAGAGGCAGTTCTCAAAAGGGAATACTTTGCGTGCTCTGCTAACTTCAGCGTGGTACTAAAATGCTCTTTGTCATCTCACATTTGCTCCTTCTGACAAAAACACTTGCAAATGAATCCAACAAGACTTCTGTCAAAACACAACAGAGGAACAACCACAGCCGAGTCAAGAATGAGACCTCCTGCCGCGTGTCAGAGCCTGCAACTGCAGAGGTGGCACAACACGCACCCCAGCGCCTCTGCGACAAAACCCACCGCATTGCGGCACCCTGTCTCCAGGATCAGACCCTACTTCCAAAGCCAATTAAAATGCAGAACAGCCTGTCTCCAAGACTCAAGATTGGGAAGGGCAGCTGCTTAAGGTATACGTACATGCTCCTTTTGGCATGACTTCCAAATAGCGGCAGCCTTGTGAGCCCAACATGTGGCCTTGCCAGGAGGACATGGATGAACCTGGGCACACACACCAGCAGCGCTGCCAAACACCAGCCACAGCGCTTCCTTCGTGCGGCAGCTTCTTTCCGTCTGAAATTGCCCTTCCAGATGTACTGATGAAGATATATTATGTGATCACAATAGAGACGACTTTTTGTTAAAAGGAAAAGAAAAAAAAAGTAATCAATAGTAGCTTGAGCTGGAAAGGGACCTTGGAATTGATTTGGAGATGACATGCTGGGCTTCGGCCCAAAGCAGAGATCCTGGCCAAACAGAGTTTAATGCTTTTAGAGTTCATTTAAAGATGACCCCAAATTAAATTTCCAATTGTAGGGGCCTAATTCACTCCAGATTGTTTAGAAACACTGCTAAGGAGGAGGAAAAAAAGAAGACTATCCCAACACAAATATCCTTCTGAGGGTTTGGAGTTCAGCTTAATAAATTTTTAATCTGACCTTGTCTATTCTTCCATGCTTGTTCACTTTTGTTGCTACAGGTTGTCGCATTCTGTTAACCCAGAGGGTCAATAAGGAGGCAAGCTTCTCCGACAGCTTGCAAACACTACAGTTTTCTTCACACTGTTTCTATTCAGCACTAGCGCTGCCAAAGATACACCCACATTTTTAAAGCTATTTATTTTCCCCAAAAATAGATACAAAAGAGTGCAGCAAGAAGAAGGCACATTACTCCACCTATTTAGCCTAAGCACCCAAAAATACCTCACCTTGTTTTGCCATATGACAAGCCAGGCTTGAGAGCTTACCTGGCTTGAGAGACTGCTGTGCTCTCATCCCTCCAGATTGCAGCAACCCCATCACATCAGATTCATCTGCAGTGCAGTCTTACCTGCAAACTCTGCCAGCAGCACTTCCTTCCCAACGGTGTGAAAAGTGAGAACAAACCACACGCTGATGAGCCATCAAAAGGTCACTGAACCTGGCCCTGCCATGAAAGGCCACTGTGTACATCCAGGAAAACACCTAGAGCACCGGAAATGCAGCAGTGATGGAAAACACATATGTTTGCTATTTGGAGTATTTCAGCAACTCCAGCAGCCTGAGCAGTACCTTTACACAGTTCTCAATGTCAAACTCTTAGTGCTTACTTAAAGCATCACTCGACAAAGATAAGGGCGATGGCGTGAGCAGGGAAAGAGAAGGGGAAATAAAGGTGAAAACCACTTCTTTGAAGTGAGTCATATACACTTGGACTGCAGCTTCAACTGTGTCCTGACAAATAATTAACGTTAGCTTTTCACACCACCACTCATTTGGCAGAATACATTTAAGCCAATACAAAACACAGATCGGATTTCAAATTAGCAAGATCACCAATGAATTTTATGACGAGAATGATGGCAAGTCTGTGCTGGCACCAGGCTTCCGCATGCCACCTGGTATTCCAGATTGCACTGATCCCAGCCTGCGCTGATCCCCACCGCCTGGTGCGTTGCAAAATGCCTCTTCTGCAATACTGCAAGGCTTCCCAAGCAGCCCTCTTGGAAGAAGAGTCCTTCTGTTTCCAAGGTCACCCACATTTCCAAGATGCAGCAAGGCTGCTCGGCTGGATCGATCCTTTATTTGCATCTCAGCATGGCAAAAACCGTGCACCATTATAACCTGCTGGCTGACCGAGGCTCCCAACACTGACCAGGACTGCTTACTCGTACCCATTCTGCGCGCTCTGCTGTGCTCCTCCTGGACACAATCAACAAAGAACATCTCCACTCCAAAACACCACGCACATTTCTGCCCAAATTAGCTCCTCCTGGCTGCTTCAGTGCTACCATACCTTCACAACCTTATGCTTCTACGATTCTGTGATTCACCACATACAGCATCGAGCATCCTTTCTCCACAGGAGAGGAACTGAAGGTGGTCCATGAGCCTTTGTAGCTCAACAGATAAATAACCCTTATGGACCAGATGTTTTTCTTTCTTGGAGAGCTAGTTTGTACAACAGCTTATTCCCCTTCCGTGGTCACAGCTGAGGCCAGATCGTGAACCAAGGCACACCCAGATCATGCCTTGCATGGGCATTATGCTTTGAGGGCATCTTGTGCTGAATCATCTGACCAAGAAAGAGGGAAGATCTACTTATATACCGGAAAACAAAAGCGATACGTGAAATGGAATAGAACCTGCCAAAATGAAGTTAAGGCATTATGCTTTTCTTTTTTTTAAACCCACACATTTTGATTGATGGGATAAAGAAACACAGAATTCCGGCTTTGTGTCTCACAGCTACAAAGTTCTAAACCCAGCAGCAGGAACACTAAAGCACATTGTCCTGCCATTGCTCTGTTTCTCACCCTGGAATTATCTCCTGGTGATAATTTATGATGTCTCTGCTATCAGAGTAGCTTGGAGGCTTTCTACACTAACACGAGCAAAAAACATCAAGACTTAGAATGAAGGCAGAATAAAAATGCAAAATATATTAACTCCCCACATTAGCTATTGCTGGAAGGAAAATAGAAGGCTCAGCAGTCTAATTGCTTTATTCAGCATGGCAAATCATCCGTTCCAAAAGGCAACTAGTGGCACGAAAATAATAAGTGAACGTTAGAGGGCATTAGCTGAGGTGCAAGAATTCCCTGCCATTAACAGTGCTAGTTTATGCTTTTAAGTTCACAGCAAATTAGCTGTACCTTTCTAAAGCTCATCAGCGCTCCTCTCAGCAGAAATTAAACCCTGAACCCTAAAATATTGGCATTTCTGCCATTTCATAATAAGAAACCTTAAACTACTACTGTTCTGGAGTGGAAAAAACACTGACTCAAATCATGCAACATTAGCTTTGAAGGCAAAAAACCCACTTATCCTTGCCTCTCCTAATATATGATTACTTGCTTCAACAAGAGCATTAGCTTTCAAGAGCAGCCACATCTGCTTCACCTGCTCGGATTTACCAGAGAGGCTGTGCTGGAGTCCCAGCTGAATCTGCAGCCGCACGGGCTGCCCTGGGTGGGACACGCTGCGCGTGCGTGGTCAGGGTACGCTCCAGCCCACCCCACGGGGTATGTTCGCGAGGTGAAGGAACAAGGAAGGCTCTCACAGAACGTTCTATGGGTTTGGATGGAGGAAGGTACTTGATACTGTGGAGGGGTCATAGACAAATCACTTCCAGGCTGGGGGAGCAAGAGGCTGGGGTGGGTCCTGTTTACACAGTTAGGCGTAGTTAAGTGAAGGGCACATTTTCCTAATGAGCCGCTTTAGCCCTATAACAGGGTGAATTACGTCCGGTATCTATTCCAGTTCACTGCTTGAGAAGATTAAAATGATATCTTTTCGTTTTCCAGAAGTGAAAGGCTGGATCACTATCTTTCCCCCTTGCAAAGCCTCTGGGACTAACAGGCATCACTCCATCTGGGAGACAAAAATCTGCCCTTCCAGCTGAGCCCATAACCCCTGAGTATTGATCAAAATGTCCACCTCCCCTCCACATAATAGAATTTCCCAGTGAGCTAATTGTTTTTACTTCTTTCATCTCCGTAAATGAGGTCAATGGCAAGGGCAAAGAACACAGAATAAGCTCTAAGTGGTTTTGGCTTCAAAGCAAGAGAAGACAGAGCTTCCAGATTTTGGAGAGTGCCGTATAGAGTTTATAAAGCACCATGGGACCTTCCAAATATCTGAACTTAGAACTGCTTCAGCCTAGGATGAGGCTTGCCTACAGTGCCCAAGGATTTATGCTTTCCATATCGGCTGTTACAGTTTAGGAATGTACTTGTGGGTCAATATGGCTTTAATTCACCCGGTCCCTCCAACAGTGACCTGCCCTGGTCCACAGCTCCTAAAGCACTTTGCAAAAATGCATCAAGCTTCACAGCAGATGTTCAGCCAGGTAAGTACCGCGATGCATATTGGCACCTCCTCCTCATCACCACCTGCCTGCAGTTGCAGAGCTGAATGGCACCTCCTGCCCCGCAGCCCCACATTGCGGGAGCGTAAGCGAAGCAAGGTGGAGTCAATAACAACGCAGATTCGTGCCCGTGGATCTACTCCAACATCAGCGTTGCACGAAGGAAACTAAACCAGCAGAAAATATGTAAACAGTAGAATTAAAACCTGGTTCTCAAAAGAAAAGTGGCTCTTTTGGCCACTCTCCCAAAGCAGCAAAGATTCTCTGAGGTCTGACCTTCAGCCCCTACCTTGCTTTTCTCCCCCACACACGGGCACCTGTCCTAAATCAAGGCTTTTCCCTGTGTAATAACTGTAGTTTCCCCCTGTGGGCTTTGAATAAAGAGTTCAGCAGCGAATTAATTGCTTCCCCACCCATACAAGTAGGTGCCCATCTCAAGCCATCATTGCTAATCCTTGTTAACAGTTCTGCCTGTGATAATTGTGCTATAAAATATTGTTTTGCTGAGACACTAATGGGTCCTATAGGGTTTTTAATGTTTGTCTGCTTCTTTCATGCAGGAGCGGTCTGTCAAGAGACAAGGTATCTCCTAGTCACCAGTTAACGACAAAGGGTTTATTTCTGCTACCTCTTTTCTTCCCTTCTTTGGAAAGAATCAGCATAACCAAGCTCACTGTGAATTAAATCATGCATTATGAGTATTTTCCTATACTAATGTCTTAATTCTCCTGTGTGTCCTTGTTCTTCTGCACTTATAAAAAATATGTCCTGAAATCCTTATGTTAGAATGCAGCCAAAACAGAGCAGAAGGCAGGTCTTTTGTACTGGATAGGCACCTGCCTTCCTGTGATTTCCAACAGGAAGGAGAGCAGAGAGATCGGATACCATTCACTGCCAGAGACACGACAGCACCTGAACCTGAGTGGTTCTCAAAAAACAGGTATTGCCTCAATCAATACTACAAGAAAGTGTCAAAAATGTATTTACCAGAAACACTGTTTGCCAACAGCTCTCCCTTGATATCTGTTATTGATGAGATACATATCTGGTTTTACACCTGTTTTTTATTCCAGCTCCTAACATTCAGGCAAATCTACACTGGTACATACATTTTCTTTGTCGTACCATGCAGGAAGCTTATAAATACAGCATTACTGTGCATAGAGTGATCACTTCATATTAAAACAAAAGATTCTACACCTAGTTTTACGGGGTTGTTTCCTATATTTTGGGAACAGCTGAAAAGGAAAAGAAACCATGCTGCTAGTATAAACAGCAAGTGTAAAACTTCAGTTCCCAACAGAAAGACTGAAGAAAAAACCCTCTTCACCTTTGTATACAACACAATGAGCACATCTCATATGTTTTCACCTTGTCAGAGTAGCAGCCTGAATGCTGGTGGCACACGGCGAAGCCTACTGCACACACAGAGCTGGCGCAGCACCCGGCAGCAGCCCTCAGCTTTATGCTGGGTCAGAACTGTCCAAGGGCAAGGCAAGGGGAGAAGTCAGAGCAGGTGCAAAGTTCTGGGGGGTGCCAGCCTGCAAGGAGGACATCAGCACCAGCCATCCCCTCTGCAGGGCAGGGGGGAGAAGGGCTGTCATCTAAGTGGGCAGCCAAATAGCCAACAGGTGGGAACATTTTTTCTCTCTCACAATCAGGGTAAGAAAAAACTCAGTCATGGAATGGTTTGGGTTGGAAGGGACCTTGAAGTCCAGCCATGGGCAGGGACACATCCCACTGGATCAGGGGGCTCCAAGCCTCATCCAGCCTGGCCTCCTCCAGGGATGGAGCAGCCAGCACTGCTCTGGGCAACCTGGGCCAGGGCCTCCCCAGCCTCACAGCAAAACATTTCTGCCTCAGATCTCATCCTATTCTCCCCTTTTTCATCTTAAAACCATTCCCCTCTGTCCTATCCCTGCAACCCCTGATCCAGAGCACCTCCCCAGCTTTCCTGGAGCCTCTTTCAGTACTGGGAAGCTGCTTTAAGGCCTCCCTGGACCCTTCTCTTCTCCAGGCTGAACACCCCCAGCTCTCTCAGCCTGTCATCGTAGCAGAGGATCTCCAGCCCTCGGACCATTTTTGTGGCCTCCTCTGGACTCACTCCAAGAGCTCCTGTGCTCAGGACTCCAGAACTGGATGCAGAGCTCCAGGTGGGGTCTCATGAGAGCAGAGCAGAGCAGAGGGACAGAATCCCCACCCTCACCCTGCTGGCCACACTTCTTTTGGTGAAGCCCAGGACATGGCTGGCTTTCTAGGCTGTGACCACACCTTGCCAGCTCAAGTTGAGCTTCTCATCTACCAGCACCCTCAAGATCTTCTCTTCAGTGCCATTCTCAAGCCATACCCTCAGTGCTAGAAGTCTCAGAAATTGAGACTAACGCTAAAGCTGTAGAAATTCATTTTGCATTCTGGAAAGACATTTTTTAAAACCAACCTCTGCTTTTGTGGAGCTTGTAGAGACCACCCCCCAAGGTAGAGGAGAGATCTAGCAGACCTTACAGCTCTCAAAACACTTGTGGTACCCTGTCCTCAGGGACTGACCCGCGCTAAGCAAAAGCTGCAATACAAGTAAGGTCAATAGTAGCACGGCTTTCAACATTTGCAAACAGATTCTGTCAAGTAAAATAGTTACGGGAATCTTTCTGATGCATCTACATATGTTTTCCCTGCATTATTGCCAGAAAGAACACCTTATAGAACAGAAAACTACCCAGAAACATATGCAGCTCAATTCTGGGAGTAATTTTTGAAAGCCTGTTCCTTCCTGGATGTGAGCAAAGGTTATTGTGTGTCTAGAATAGAGATAGTCTAGACAGATGGAGGATCATGGGGGGAGGAGGATTGAACTCACGATCTGTTTGTTTCCTGAAGAGCCTTTTTAATGAACTTTGTCAAAAGCCTTCTTGTAAATCCAAGTGAATTAAATTGTTTATATAGCACTGGCATAAACTTATCGACAATTAGACTTTTTTTAAATTGCTGAATCTATGAATGTTGGAAACAGATGAACAAGCAGGAAAATTTGGATAAAATAATTTAAAAAATGCTCATTCCAATAGGCTGGAAATCGATTCTCTTCCAAAAAAAGTGGGTTTAGTTTAAGTCATACAAACAATCCCATTAAAGCCAGGGGTTTAATATTTTCAGGAATAAAGTTCTCAATCTTTCTTTTCAAGCTGTGACCAGTGTCAGCTCACAGAATCATCTATCAAGATCATCAATAATCCATTTCTTCCCCTGCGTTGATTGCTGTCTGTAATGAACAATGTGCCCTAGAAACCACTGCATGATTCAAAACCCATTGAATCTTTAGTAGTCTGTCAGATTTGTAGCCTCTCTCACTAATTTTTCAGAGAGCATACAACACTATGAAGACATGCTGAAAACTTGTGTATAAAGGAGAATTCCTATTAACATAGCTGTGATTTTCCCAGGCTTCAGATAGAAGGGAAGAGGGGAAACCAAAGCAAGGAGTTTGTAATCTTGCAGCCAAGGCAGAGACAGAGAAGACCTGAGACAACCTTAGCAGGCCTGATGAGACTGAAGTGATTTTCAGCTGCAGATATTTTAACCTGTCTTTGTTTCTGTCGCTTAACCCTGTTGCAGCACAAAAGCCATGTTCTTCCTCATGCACTGAAATGCCAGGTTTGGTGCAAATCTCAGAGGGAAAATAGGAACGCATTTCAATTCAGTCCTAACTCTAACACAGCCACCTCTAGCCTGCTTCGTCCCTGACACAGTAGATTTACCCCTTCCCACATCCCTAGGGAAGGAGCTCCAGCAAGGCAGCATAATGGGTTCATGCTTGCTCTTCGAGCTCTTTCCCCCAATGTGGTGGCAGGACTCAAGGTCCTTCCGACTGCTCTTCCCATCAAGAAACAAGAAAAGAATTTGTTCAGACAATTCAAAGTAAAAATCTACGGCAAACACACAATTTGAGTTCGAGTTAACTTTTGAGTTAGCCAACCTTTTCCTTGTTTTGCTTATATTCAGGCTGTAATCTTCTATGTGAAAAAATCTTGGGTACTTTCACAGATGTTATCCACAGATTATTTAAATGAGGCTTAAATGGCAACCTGTTTAGACCACAAAAGGTGAAATTTGTAAATGGGTAATACTGTAAATAATTCAACTAGCTTTTAATATTTAATTTCTACGGATCATAAGTTTGTTTCACAGTTCCTATGAAACCTGCCCTTAAAAAATATCTATAATATCATTCTTCAAACATTTGTGTTTGAGTTGCGATTGCACAGAGCATGAGGGGCCACAGCCATGGTTTAATGAGGCAGCAAAAGAGAAAAATAGCCCCATCCTCTGTGTTCCCGTGATTTTTTGGGAACAGACAACACACAGCAAACTTGAGCAGAGAACTGGTCTGAGTCAAAAGTTCCTCCCCTGTTTATTCCCTTCAACACCGTTGATGGAGGAAAGCAGCAGCATTCACTTGGGATTACTATCTAAATGCCCCTGTCCTTAGGTCATACTCTGAAACCCTGATTTTACACCTAGGAAACCTGGCATTTAGCAGAAATTCAAAGCAGAAAAACAGTCGCCCCCGGCTGGATCTTCACAGATGACCCGTCTCGGGTTCACTGCCGTGTTATCTTGCTGCCAAGTGAGTTATTGCTACAACAGTCTTCCTGGTTAGGAATTTTAAAACCTTCAAAATAGGAAACATAACCCAGAGGAAAATAAAAATAAAATGTAAAGAGGAAACAAATCCAGCTATACACAGCAATAAAGGAAAGAGTTGTGGGTAGCTCTTTATCTGATTTTATACAATCACCACAGAAATGCTTTGACTTCCCCAACAATATAAACAACCCAACATTTTTAGTACTACATAGAAGAAAATACCATTTTTGTGTACCGAAGAGAATAATTCTAATCTATTTCCTCTGTTTCCTGCATTCAGGCAACTGCTTAATACATTGATCTTCCATGCATTTCCATTTTCTCCACCAATACATTTCTTATAATTGGAATGAGCTGCTCTATTAAGCTTCTTAATAGATTCTATGTTCTCAAAACCCAATAACTTCAGGACAATACATTAAAATAGGCAACAAATTAAGCTTGGTGTTTGTGAATGCGAGGCTCTATCAACAGCGACCTTTAAAGCTACAGCAAGGATGCTGTTTAAAATTGCTTGCAGAGAAACCACTGTCTAATACGTCTAATTGCCTTAGTTTGTGTCAATGCTGCAAAACCCCGAGACTCTTGCAAACAGTTTTTTGGTGGCCAGGAACAAATCACAGATGTCATTGGATTTGTTAGAGCTGTGGGTCTGCGGCAGTTGCGAAAAAAGGAAGATCTCTGTATTTGGGTGACCTAGCACAGACTCATGTGAGCGGTGAAGTCAAGACTGGCCTTAGCTTTATATATGCAAGCAACACTGAGCATTACGCATGGCACAAGGGTATTTTGACAGCCTAACATAGTTATTTTAATTATATCAATTGAATGCAATAACTATGCCGCAATATCACATTAACTTAGTCTGAAATACAACGTGAATGGAGGTTTTATTTGCCAACCATTACAAAGAGGTAATTCCATTTTAAAATAGCAAACGATATAAAATAACTCTCTCGAAGCAAGTTAGCCCTGGTATGATCCCTGCCTCCTCCCATAGCGATACAGCAGCTGCCTTCACACGTATTTGATCCCAGCTCTTACGTGTCAGAGAGGAGTTTTCCACCACTAGGAAAGACAAGGTGACCTGACATATATGGTGCAAAGTCTTGAACATACAACGAGCAGGCAGCTGTTTGCATCATACCCACCCTGCAATCCAGCCTGTAGGACACCTCATCTATGCTGGATGAGGGGATTGAGTGCTTCATCAGCAAGTTCGCAGATGACACCAAGCTGGGAGGAAGTGTCGACCTGCTGGAGGGTAAGAGGGCCCTACAGAGGGACCTTGACAGGCTGGAGAGATGGGCTGACTCCAATAGCATGAGGTTTAACAAGTCCAAGTGCCGGGTTCTACACTTTGGACACAACAACCCCATGCAGAGCTATAGACTGGGGACAGAGTGGCTGGAGAGCAGCCAGGCGGAAAGGTACTTGGGAGTGCTGGTGGACAGGAAACTCAACATGAGCCAGCAGTGTGCTCAAGTGGCCAAGAAGGCCAATGGTATCTTGGCCTGCATCAGGAACAGTGTGGCCAGCAGGACTAGGGAGGTCATCATTCCCTTATACTCGGCACTGGTCAGGCTGCACCTCGAGTGCTGTGTCCAGTTCTGGGCCCTCAGTTTGAGAAAGATGTTGAGATGCTGGAGTGCGTCCAGAGGAGAGCGACGAGGATGGTGAAGGGGCTGGAGCACAAGCCCTGTGAGGAGCGACTGAGGGAGCTGGGGTTGTTTAACCTGCAGAAGAGGAGGCTCAGGGGAGACCTTATAACTCTCTACAACTGCCTGAAAGGAGGTTGTAGTCAGGCAGGGCTTGGTCTCTTCTCTCAGGCGACCAGTGACAGAACAAGAGGACACAGTCTCAAGCTTTGCCAGGGGAGGTTTAGGCTTGACATTGGGAAGAAGTTCTTTACTGAGAGGGTGATTGGCCATTGGAATGCGCTGCCCGGGGAGGTGCTGGAGTCACCGTCCCTGGAGGTGTTTAAGGAGAGATTGGATGAGGCTCTTAGTGCCATGGTGTAATTGACAAGTAGGAGTAGGTGTAGGTGTTGGGTCATAGGTTGGACTCGATGATTTCAAAGGTCTTTTCCAACCTTATAATACTGTGATACTGTGATACTCCAGTATTTGTATTCCCAACTCCAGCTTAAAGTCACACTGAAGTGACACAGTTAGCAAGAAAGCGGTCTAATCCTTCTAATATTACTCCAGGTACGTAATCCACAATGGAAGATATTCTTCACCTAGCTCTGCACTTCTAAGGAAGGGTTTTATTTAAAAAGGCCAGCTCCCAGCTGCTCTTCACCTAGAACAAGTCTTTGCAAACCATTCCCACAGACTCCACCAGCAATGTGACTGCCCTCTTGATTGCACCCCATCTCGTCTGTTTTTAACTCTGAAATCGCACATCATAGAATCATAGAATGGTTTGGGCTGGAAGTGACCTTAACAATCATCCAGTTCCAACTCCCCTGCCATGGGCAGGGACACATCCCACTGGGTCAAGGGGCTCCAAGCCCTATCCAACCTGGCCTTGAACACCTCCAGGGATGGGGCAGCCACCACTGCTCTGGGCAACCTGGGCCAGGGCCTCCCCACCCTCACAGGAAAACACTTTTTCCCAAGATCTCATCTCAGTCTCCCCTCTTTCAGCTGAAAACTATTTCACCTCATCCTATCCCTGCACTCCCTGATTAAGAGCTCCTCCCCAGCTTTCCTGGAGCACCTTTCAGTCCTGGGAGGCTGCTCTAAGGTGTCCCTGGTGCCTTCTCTTCTCCAGGCTTAACAATCCCAGTTCTCAGCCCGTCCTCATGTGGGAGGTGCTCCAGCCCTTTGATCATCTTTGTGGCCTCCTCTGGACTTGCACCAACAGATCTATGTCCTACGTCTTTGCAGTTCCAGTTTCTTTACCATGTTACACATTTATGCAGCCTCTTAGGTTGAAGTGTTGCTGTTAAAACCCCTTTGCCTAGGTGAAAGATTTCGGGATACAGCTCATTCTGCTTTACCCTGTCTGGAAGACCCATATGGTGCCTTCTAGCAGCAAATTCTTTTCTTTCCCCGCCTTTAACATGGAAATCATTGTACAAAAGACTTTGGTTCTGTTACAGGTTTTCATGTTTGTCTAGGGCTTAATCCCAAACACGGCTACTAATTATTTGTACCTCCTGCAGTGCTGATCGGGTTTATCCAAGATAAGAACAGTTCAGCCCGTTGTTCCACCACCTGCCAGCACAAGGCTGTTGCCAGCAATTCCCTCCAATAATTCAAGCAGGGAGGAGTAAATATTGGTTTTGTTGTCCTAGCAGGCTGGTTTGCTGTTGGTTGTAGTGGGGGACATAGCTTTGGCCTCCCCTCAACCCAAGGCTCAAGCAAGAGGGGAGTGCAAGCTGCATACCTGGCCCAGTGGCCAGAAAAGTATTTCTGGGGACAGGAGGATGCATTTGGGGTCCCAGTAACTCTAGGGGTTACTGAATGCGGTGTCCAAGCAAACACCAGGCCAGCCTCCCTCCGCTGGAAGGGAAGCCTGGGCAGCACCCAGGAGATGTGGGGCACTCAGCCCTGCACAACCATTGCTCTGTCTCAGCCCAGGGGAGAATCTGAACAATTCAATGTCAAAAACAGGTCAAAATCACCTAAACTTACAAGACTTTCTCTCCCTTTGAAAAAGACCACCTGAAAAGCAAAAAGGATAATTCGATACAAGTATCTTGTAGAGCCTTTGCAGGTGAAGCATTTCCATGCACACTCGGCTCCGAGTGGTTCTCTCCGAAACAAAACCAAGGCTCAAGTCCACCATTTTCATCTTTGGCAAAGCTATTATGAACAAATTAGATAAAAATTATTTTTTATTATGTATGAATAGCAAACGTGAAACCTTAAGTGTTCCAGTGGTAATTTCTCAGGTGCTCAAAAAAACCCTACAAGTACTTGTGACACATGAATAAATGGAAGATGCAAGCAACAGCACACAGGATGCCCCTCTGCTCTTCTCTTGTGAAAAGTCACCTGGGGGCCTGTGTTCAGTTCTGGAGTCCTCAGCACAGGAAGGACAGGGAGCTGCTGGAGCGAGTCCAGAGGAGGCCATGACGACTATCCGAAGGCTGGAGCACCTCCCACATGAGTACAGGGGGAGAGAGCTGGGATGGTTAAACCTGGAGAAGGCTCCAAGGAGACCTTAGAGCAGCCTCCCAGTACTGAAAGGGGCTCCAGGAAAGCTGGGGAGGGGCTCCTGATCAGGGAGTGCAGGGACAGGATGAGGTGAAATTGTTTTGAGATGAAAGAAGGGAGATTGAGATGAGATTTTAGGCAGAAATGTTTTTCTGTGAGGGTGGGGAGGCCCTGGCCCAGCTTGCCCAGAGAAGCCCCCTGATCTAGTGGGAGGTGTGCCTGCCCAAGGCAGGGGTTTGGAACTGGATGGGCTTTAAGGCCCCTTCCAAACCAAAACATTCTGTGCTTCTATGGAAGTTTGCCCACAACAGCAGCAAACTGGGATTAAGAGGCAACGCTGCCTTGATGGTTTAGATCAGATCCAGCCTAGCACAGTAGGGCAAATGAGGAAGCAGTCCTGCCGAACAAAGTCCTGGTAAACCATCCTGCACCACCCTATGTAGCAAAAAAAGCCCCAGCTTTGTTGTAAATCTCTCAAGGCAGCTGTTGTCTATTCAGCAGAGAATCTTCAATTATTTAAGCATAAACAATGTTTTCATATTCACATGACCTCAGCTGAATCTCACAGAAGGTAAAGAGGGAGGGAAATTACTGACAAATTAATTTGAGTCAGGTTTCAGCCTAATATATAGGCAAAGATGGATGCATTAGAATTTCAGTATCAGGACACAGAACATTGAGATTAAGAAAATTCTGAAATGCTAAATATTCACAAAATACTACAAGCCCATTTGGCAGAAAGCTTTTGTATGAGACAGCCTGACCCCACATGGGATCTCCTATCCGAGATAGCAAATATTACTACAGTGTAATAATAATAATGAATTTTGGCTTGATGATAAAGACTGAACTGATTCAGGAAGGAGACCCAAGAAATTACTGATGCTATCTGACCCACAGCCTGTTAGAGAATGAATTATTAAAAATATATTTATCACAGTAACTATTTGATGCCGTATATGGCATAACTATAATTCCTTTAGTCTTCCAACAGAATGATTGTTTAGTGCCTCTCATCATGCAGAGAAGGATTTCCATTCTCAATTTAAGAGGATTCCTCTCCCTTCACCTTAAGACTTAAGTGTAACATCATCAAGTCAAGCTTGCTGGGCATAGGAAGATGCTCCCAAAGGAAGATTGTCTGTGCTTACCTCACAGGAAATCACACACATTTGGTGTGTCAAACTGGCCAAGTAATGGAAGATCTGGATGGAACACTCTTTTTATGTCCAGTGAGAAGTGGAAAAAAAGAGATGCTTTCGTGCAGGACCAGATAATGTAAGCACAGGAGCAAGCTACTCTGGGGGCATCCGCTAGCACATCAGAGCTAGAGAATTCAAAACTTCTGCCCAGTAACAGCTGATCTTCACACCTTTTAATGAAAGATTCGCTCAGGGCAAAATTCAGGCAATGGCTCAAAGTACTGCCAGTTCAGGAACACATTCACAGACATCCAGAGGACAAAACACTTACAAATAATACCCTGTAACTGACGTTAAAATACTTTATTGGATAGACAGAATGTGCAGTACAGGTAGAAATGCAAAGTCCTCCAGAATATCCTGTAGAAAACCCACAATCCATACTTCTACATCTTATTTATATACATTGTCAATCGTATTCAAGAGCGTAAGGTGGTATTTGCATTTTGTTCTTCTCTTGAATGCATGTCTAGTGTAGTCCGAGGCCTTTATGTTATTCAACAGAAAATTGCACAGTCACCCTACCTTCTCATTTGGCCTGAAATCTGATGAAGTTTTACATACTCTTCTCTCCCTTGCTGGATCCTTTCAAGCTTGACTTCTGTCTCTTTTTCTCCCTTTGTCCCAGTATGCGATAGATCTTCTTCTTAGCCTCCTTTTGCCTCTTGAATTTCTGTTCATCCTCCTTCTGCTTAACTTTGAGATACTCTTTAAGCTGTTCCCGATGTTTTAGTTTGGCTTTCCTTATCTTGTAATTATTCACTGTACTCAAAGCACTGAGTAGGGCCGATATCTAAAACAGAAAATAGAGAATCAATACACAAACAATCCAGGTTTGGCAAACAAGAAACAAGTTTAACCTCAGCAGAGAGCCATATAATGAATCAGATTCAAGGCAAGTTCCTAATTATTTCTGCATCTGTTACACATTTTCTAACATGGTTTAGTTATTTATCTTATTAGGAAGTTAATCGAAGGTTTAATTTTTGTGAACTCTGATTTTTGGTTAGATATTATTTAAAAGGCTACGCCTAACTGCTACTACAGAATATTTAAACTGCAGTTTGATTCTTCTTGACTTTGCAAGCACTTTATAATTCTTAATTTTTGAAGCAGAGTATTTCCTTCAGGTCTTGTCTTTGTTAATAATACATAGCAACAACGTCACATAAAAGACCACAGCTGCCAATTTAAGTCATCCATAATGCGAGAGGACTACATCCAACTGAAATACCTTGCAAGTGCTGTGACAAGGACAAAAATCATATCTAGGTTTCTACTAGTTTGAAAAAGAGAGACGATGCACTCCGCAACAGTTCCATATAAACACTGCGTGTCAAACAGGAACCAAACAAATGGCAGGTGGGATTTTTTCACTAGGAGCATCTATGTCCACAGCACCATCAGCAGATTCAAGCGTTAAAACAATAGTCAGAAATGGTCTAAGCAACACATTTACACTTCAGGAGTTCTCGTTTGGTAGTAGGTGATAATTACCTTCTTTTCATGAGGCTCCCTGATAACAGCTGGTCTCCACTGGTCTTTTGGAGTCTTGCCTTTCTTCTCAAGATTCTTAGGCTTGTTCTTAAAAGGCAGAGCCTTCTGTAGTGCTTTAGGAATGTGGAGCTTATTGAAATGCCTCTTCTCCCTCACAATAGGCTAAAAGAATGGATGGAGAACACATAAAAGTTTTTTAGATCATGAATCTTGTATTTTATTTTCTATCTTTCAGTGAAAAAAAACCAACAAATCCCCTCCCAAAAAACCTCCAAACCTCCCCAATTCACACCCCAAAAAAATGTTCTCCGATGTGCTTGCACCAAACTCTGAATGCTACATTCACCTCAATTTTACTATGACAGAAGTCTCAGTAAGCTTTTAGAGAAGACTTCTACCCTGCAGATGACTTTAGGAACTTTCACTGGCCCACAACAATCTGCTTTCCATTGCTTTATTCCCATCTCATGACAGGAAAGACTCTGCCTTGTGGACAAAAATATGTATGAATATGTATTTACACTGTGCTCAGTTTGCACAGCTCTGAGGCAGAGAGCAAATGTGACTGTGATTACTCTTTTGTTTTTAAAAAAAAGACAAAAATACACCTTATAGAGCGAATCTTTGTTTTGCTTCAGTTTGATGCCTCGCTCGTGCCTCAGCTGGCCTGTCGTCTTCATTCCGCTCCAACTATCTTTCTCACCCGCTGGCTTCAGCAAGGATGTTACTGGGTTATAAAACGTTGGGATAGAAACAGGATACCAAGTCCTCACAAAGACAATATCTGAAAGAAAAGGAAATGTCACTTGGCTCATAACAGCACAGTTCACCACATCCACACCCTAAGCAAAGACTGTTTGAATAGAACAGATAACTAATATCCATATGCATGCTGGTATTGCATTTGGTACACATAAGCAAAATCTCTTCCACATTACGCAAAAGCAAAGTAATCATTTGTACACTTGGATTCTGCAAACCCCATAAAGTCACAAACAGCAGATACTCCTGAAGAGCAGTCAGCCAAATACCAACCTTTTTATTATTCAATTAAAGAACTAGCAAGAGTTCAGATACATGTCTGTGCCTGTACTATTATTGACAAAAACAATTTGCTTTCTCTCTGCCTATTTTTATAAAAGAACTTACTTGGTTTTATTTTGCATCACCCATAAACCTAAGGGTTTAAGAAAACAGAGCTCATTTAAACCCAGATAAGCACAAAATCGTGTTCTCAACATCACAGTGATGCTCAGTAAACAGAGCTGACCACTCACCCGCATCCACTGCATAATTTCCCCAAAGGTTAGAGCAATAAAGTTAACTAGAGTCACAATGCCACTCTTTGGATTTCTCAGAAAAATGTCCTTCTAGCACTTGTACCACTAAATACATCTTCATGTTCAAGAAAAGCAGACCATGCTGTGTAAAGCCCTTTAAAACACTTGGAGAAATATAAGCTTGTTATAAGGCTGCTGAGTATGACTGAAAGAAATCCAACATAAAATGTACTTCTTTCTTAGTTTCACTCTGCATCTCACCATATACTTCATGTTCTTTGCGTTCACATCCCAATTACCAGCTAACAGAGATTTTAAGATGTGGCTTTTCCATCTGTGAAGCAGGATGAAAGTTGTGTGACAACTTAAATGGAAAGTGCAACTTACCACTCATCAGCAACTTGTCTTCAAATGTCGCTCTGAAAGCACCCACTGGGGTTCGAAGAGCCTTTTTGATCTGCCCTCGGATGCCACTCACAGTACGGATCGCTGCACCTTCAAATTTAGCCACTTCCAATGCAGAGTTAAACATTCCCTGAAAGTGAAATTTGCCCACCATCATTCCAGATGCTCAGTCTCTCTCTATGACCTATGCAGGCCACAAAACCACAAGTAATTCCTACAAGCATTTCTTATAAAGAAATAGGAAGGGCATAACATTGTCTTCATACTAAGAATGCTGATCATACCAAAAACCTACTGAGCTGCCTTTAAGGTAAGCTACAAAAAAGTCATCTACTTAGAGCAGCCTTCTTAGCATTAAATATATGCATTCAAAATTCTAAACCAAAACATACTTGAGAGAACCTGTCCAGTTCTCTTTAAAAGTCATCTGCTGAAACACAGCATACCTTAAGAGCAAGTATGCTGCCTTAAGTTGCTGGCTGTGAGACTCTAATACAATACTGGTCTCTGAGGTTTGTGCTTCTTCCATAAATCACAAAGAAGGCAGGAAAAATTCTGTACAAGCTTAGTGTGAATAGTTGAGTCCTTCACTGACAGGATCAGCACTGAGTCGCTTACTGCCCCAAATGCAGAATAACCTAATGTCTCCCTGAGCCTTAAAGCCCAACTAAGGACAGCTGGAAGGTGAATGAAAAATCACTTCTGTAACGTTTCCTGGCCCAAACACTTTTGTGAATGTAATTGTGAGGTCCTAAGCACTGCTAGGAGTCATCTTTGCTCCTACAGCTAAAACTCAGTGAGATCAAACTGCCTGAAAGACGCTAGGGAATGGCTGATGTTCTCCAGAGGTGTCTGCCACTGTGGGAAGCTAATCAGTGGCTTTGAGAAAGGGGAGATGGGGGTGGAAATCCTGTGAGCCGGGAGATCATTCGAGAAATTTTGTCTGGTTAACAGTAATTCATATTCATTGGCTCATAATCAGTTCCTTTAGAGACTGTGCTGAAGAGACCTCAAAAAACCCCAAGCAGCTACTGAGATCCAGAACACGATGTAACAATTACAGGGCACTTTAGGCTGCAGTCCTTCCTACCATCAGTGCATGCGGCTTTACAGTACACACACCTACCTTAATAAAACAAGTGTTCTTAAAAATTTTGAATGGAAAACCGGTTAGCTTTAATTTCTTTACAATAGTTATGGATTTATCTAAATCGAGCACAACTCCTGTGGCAGCAATCCGGAAATCAGGCTGAAACACACAGAGAAGAAAGAAATTGCTGAAAGTATATTTACCAAGCAGTGAAGAAACCACTTCTCTGATACAACTCCAGTTCTTTTTAGAGTTTGATTTCAGAATTTATAACCTTTACAGGAGTACAGCAGCATGACAAATGCAAAATGACTTCGTACAGACTAGTTGAGGTGCTGCTGACATAACATTCCTACCATTCACTAATGAGATTTTTAGAACTGCCATTCTAATTACCTTGGAAGCAATCTAAGAGCCCTTGTTATCTACCTCACTGTGCTCTCTTTATGAAACAGAATCTTACTCAGACAGAATGTCTCAGAGGAGAAGTGCTTTGTGCACTGCTCTAAGTCTGCTACCATTATGCTAGGGACACATGATGAAAATAGCCTTTTAATGCAAGATGACTGTGCAACAGGACTTAATCACAGTTTATTTTAGGAAGGAGATAATAAACACCACTCTGATTACTTTCATCCTCATCATAATGCCATGCAAAGCTTTTGTTATAAATTGTATGTAAACATGAATCTACCTTTGGGTAATATATAGGCAACAAAGATTGTATTTGATAAATACTGCTTTAACACTATTTAAATTAATTCACATACCCATAAAAATTCTGAAAATATGCAGCGAAATCATATGAAGGCAAACTTTTTCAACAGCAACATCAGTATCTCATCTTGTAAAAAAGTTTGCAAAGTTATCTAAACACTTTACCTGAAAATCTAATAGGTATAAATCCTTCTACAGAAAATAATAAAGTGATATTTGTAATTTTCAGTGTAGCAGATGAAAATTACTTTTAAAAAGCCTGTATCTAGTTTCCTATTTCATCACAACCCACCATTCAAAAGCTTGAGTCTCAGTTCCTACAACATCACCATTTTACCACAGATTCTTCCTCAAATCTATATATTTTACCCAAAGACTCATGGAAAGCAGTAATCAATCAACATTTTGTGATAACAAACCTACCGTTGTGCCACTGACAGACTGAACTGCCAAAAATCCTGTTCCCTGAGGAGTGATGGGCCCTAAAAGAAAATTAAATTTAAAAATTTATGAAACGCTTTATGATGTGAAATTTAGTCTCTTTTTAAAGCCAGAAAGCTTAGAAATACATGGTACATAGTCCCAGTGAATAAATCTAAAGAAAAATATAAAGCATTCAACCCATTACATGATGAAAGTTAAAGGAACCATTAACAAGAAGTTATTCCTGTATGGAAGCATTTGCAGGGCTGGGTTTAGAATGTGTGCAGGTGTCTCTGCACACAGCACACAACTCACATTCCTCTTTGATACAATACAATCTAGCAGGATGCTCAGAATTTGATTAAGAGCCAAATAATTCACATATCATTCAAACAATCCACAAATAATAGAAAACTGTCTACTTTCCCATCCCAATTGATGCTATTCTATATTCCACATGAAGTACAACAATTTAAAGACTTATTCTAACAGCTACTGGCTGTGTTTCCTGATACATCGTGTAAAGCTTGAGAATTTCATAATGATTAAGTGATACAGGATAATAACTCCAGAATGCCCCCACCCCAAAAAGTTGCTCCACAGTGCATGTGCTGTGGCGTGTACTTCAGAAGCCGATGACGCCCATTATGATCTTCAATGTAGAACATGGGGATAGTCTGAAATCGCCTCCACCCTAGCGAGAGGATTAAAGGATCACGTGTCTTCAGTATCTTCTTATACCATCGGTGCTTCTTCAGGCGCAACTAATTAGAAGAAAAGATGAACAACACTATTAAAGGATAATATTAATTCTGAAATTCAAGCACTAGCTTTCAGGAATGACTGTAAGAAACTTCTATCTATATTAGAATTTTTATTATCTTCAGATATTCTCATTAAAACAAAGTTGATTGGAAAGATAAAGCTAATCAGTATTTCACTCATTCTGAAGTCACAATTCTATGCATACAAGCAAGTAGTGTATTGAAAAATATACATATATATGCTAGTAACTTTCTGTAACCACGTGAGCATAGACCATGAACCTCAGAGTACAATTTATGTTTGCAATTCAGCAATCACAATATCGGACCTTGGTCCTGAAACACCTCTGCAGATGAACATTAAACAAAAACTTCTTCCAGTTGTCCAATTAAGACTGTAAAAAATCCAGTGTCTGCTACTGTAGAGTTAATCGTATCAAAAGCAAGTTCCGTATTCAAAAGACAAAGATGAAGGTTTCTCTGTGTTTACTGTATCTTTAAGAAACAGAAAATAAATAACTCCAGACTCTCTGAAGCATGCTTGTACGGACACAACGTGCACTCACAGCTTTGGCCACATACCTGTACATATCCAACATTTCCTTCGTTGTTGCCCAAACCACCCAGGATAATAGGATAATGAGGGTCAAAATTCAGGACAAATTCACATGGGACATTCTCAATCTCTATTCGAACATACATCCCAGGCCGGAAGCCTTCATACTGCACTCTAGTCTCATCATCCTGATCTTCAAATTCCGCTCGATTAAGCTGTGTGACAAAGAGAAAGCCAGCACGTGTTTTACAAAATTCAGGTATTATCAACTCGTTCATGAGCTGCCATTTCTATTTAAAACATGCTTAACATTTATAAATCTTTCAGGAAAGATAGGATTAGGTTTGGTGACTTTTTATTCAGAACAAGATCTCTGGCATCATGAATTCCTTCCAATCTGAAATCCCAAGTGGGCCTGTTAGTCTGCTTGAAAGACAGTATCCAAGAGAAGCAAATAACTGAGTGACTTCTGATTTACCTTTCATAACAGTGACTTCGGATTTTAAAGACAAGTGACAAAAGTACATTTTTGATTTGGAACCTTTTAAAGTTAACATCCTGACCTTTGAGGTGTCACTTTATGAGGAGGCTGGGCTCCAATCTTACTCAGCAGCTTAGAGATCTTCCTATGCCCCCTCAGACTGTGTATCACCAAAAGGGTCTTTTCAAGCCACTCTTTACCATACGCAGATATTATGTAAATATTTAACAAGATACCCTTGTGAATAATAGAATCCTCACCCTCCTGTTCCAGCTCCTGATGTTCAGCTACATACAAAACATCATGTTTAAACAAACGAATTACTAATTTCATTTCTCAAGGTATTGAGAGATGGAACAAATATCACCCTAAAAATAATATCGGGAAAATATTTGACACAAATTAGTATGAGAAAGATTTCCACTTTCTTACACATAAAAGGTCACCTTCCCCCCCACCCCTTCTCTTCCTGGAGCTGAACCTTCTCCCTTGTGTTCTGGGTTTTTTGAGACCTGTCATGTTATTTCCATTCACCACTAAGGGAAAAATGGATACCTGTTAAAATCTTCTAAGTAGATAAAGTTTAGATGACACATCCTGACTTATTCAGTGTTTAAGAAGATGGTTAACTCCTTCAGTCAATTGAAATTAAGCTTTCGATTGGCTCGTTGCTTGTTTTTCATTCCAGCTAATGAAATCAAAATGTTCAACCATAAAAGAAATGCAAGTGTGTATTGCTTTGCCCATAGTTTCTCAAGTAGCTCCTGAATTTCCTGTGTGTCTCCAGGAAAAAAAACCTTCGGGCAAATAAATTGCAAAGTCAACAGCCTGTACCTGTGCTTGTCTATGCATTTCTTCTTTAAGATCATCAAAGTACGTGGCATCCCCTTCATCATATTCTGCATCAAACATTTCTTTCAATTTCCGTTTCTTGTCCATGCGCTCCTTTTTCTTTTCCTCCTCCTCAGGTTCTGGTTTGGATGTTTTTCCATCTTCCTCCTCTTCTTCACTTCCAGACTAATCAAACATGCAGAATGATTCATTGAAAGCAATCCACTCTGATTAACAGTTTAATATATATTATTAAGTAATATTTTGTCATAATGCAAATTATTAGACATTTTAAAAATACGGCAATTTTTGACAGACATTACTAAATTATTCATATAAAATGTAACTTCAGCAATGACCAAAGCATTTAATGATCTAATCATAACCCTTTCCACTGAGAAAACTTCTTGACTTAACATATTGTAAGGTCAGGGAACAGACCCTAGAATCGACCCAGCTGTTATTATTCTACAGCTAAAAATAAGCATGCATAATTAAAGAGATTAAAAAAGTAACTGTCAATAGCCCTAAGTAATCCCGGGCTGGAAGGCAGCACTCTTAGAGACCAGAGAGGAGGAAGCTAGTTCGCAGACCATTTGAAAACTGCCAAAATTATGCTGCTGCCCTCAATTTCATAATGAAATGCAAAGCCAAGTAGTTGCTCAGTCTGAAAGAACGTTGATTTTTCAATCTGTATTGTCACAGACAACAGCTCTGCTCTTGGAAGATATCCAAGTCACAGCATAAAATTGCTTCCACCAGCCTCTTTTGGGCAGATAAGGGGAATGACCAGGCAACTGTGCCAGCTGCCACAATTTGTTGTGTTTAAACAGAGCTCTAATATTCTGCATCAGTTGAAATGACCTAGTACAAAGAGTTACGATCACATTTGGTTTTAAGATTACTCTCATAACTCCAGATCCTCCAGCCCTTGATTAAGCCTGACACCTACTGTTAAATAAGTGAGGTGACTTCTCCAACTTAACTTTAAACAACAATTCTTTGACACTAAAAACACGCTATTCTAGATATTTAAAGGCTCCAAAGTCCATAACACAGATCTTTCTTTTTCCTTGGTCCCACTGATTTCTCTCCCATTGATTAATAAAAACTAGATTTGTTACACAGAATGCCTATCACTTGATCAGAAACTCATGTACAGGCATGTTGCTAAAGAACAGAAAAACACAGGTCAGACCTCATCTCCTTCAGAAGCAGGCTTGCCTTTATGCACAACACCTGTTTCAAGATCTTCAAAGTCTCCATACAGCTCTTCTGCAACGAGAAGTACCCAAGATATATGACAGTTAACCATTCTGTTGTAGTGTTCCGTACAACATTTTCAATACTGTGTGCTTCTCGGTACTGCTTTGTAGATCAGTTTCAGCCCAAAGACTTTTTCTTCCCATCAACAGTTTTATAAGTCTGTTCTGCCCTCTCTACACTTTCAGTTGAAAATTCTCAGCTGGACTCCAGTGGCTCCTCCTTTGTCCTTACAATACTTTCATGATTTCAAAAATGTAAATAAATTTAGATTGCGTCAAAGGACCGCACAGAAAATTAGCAAGCACTCTAATGACACATGACACCAGCTAAGCAATTGAGCTCCTATCTTTAATTGAGAAAAAAAATAAAATTAATAAAATATTTAAATATAGCAGACAACTTTTGAGTTAAAAACAAATGCCTGCTGATCCACAATTATTCTACATATAAAAAATACAGCTGTATTATTAAAATTTTCTAAATATTTCCTAATTAAAAAAAAATAAAAATCTGAAGATAGACTTCATTTTTCAGCCAGATGTCAATGACCAGTTTGTCTTCCCATTTAAAAAGAATTTCTGCTTATTTCTACCAAGACTATGCAAAAGAATAAAACATACACAGAGGATGAACAGCTGAACTTAGATATCTAACTCAAAGCTGGCACGGCCAAGTGTTGACTAAGGACTCCATTTCCTAATTTAAAACATACACTCCATCTTTTGGAGAGCAAATTTTCACAACGTGCTACTTGCCTACTGCTTGTACAGAGATTTACAGTAATGTTTAATTATGTTTGTATCTGGATAATACGCTATGCAATAGCTTGAAAAAACTGGCAAGTGTATCACTAATGCAAAACATTCTACACACCTAATTACAAAGTACTTTCTTAAAAATCCTGTGCTCGCTAATGATTTTTAGAAGTCTTACACATACCATCTTCTTCCAACAACTTGGCTGCATCTTTATCATCTTCCCACTTCCCAGTCACAAAGCAGTCTCGAATACTGCTCATAACCTGCAAAATAAGCGTTATTGCTTTATACAGTTACAGCTTGTCACCAACAGCAATGTTCTCCAATCCTTTCCACGCTCCTCCATCATCCTACCCCCATCAGGGATAACCTGATATTCTCATCCACAGCTCCACAGCAAAACACCACTACCATAACTACACAGCACCTCAGCAAAAGGAGGGATGTGAAGTCAACTCAGCTCTTGCTCAGAAGTCTTTATGCTGACAAGGTCTCTATCTTACACCATATTTTCACTTGTGATTCCCCTCCTTTTATTTTTCAGTACATAAACAGGAAACAATGATCCACCAAATAGCCAAGAGAGCCAAGCATTAAATTGATTTATTCTAACTATCCATTCCTGTAAGAAGAGACCTTGGAATCTGTTAACTAGTCAATACTTCTAACGACAGCAAGTAGCAGGAGATGAGACACTCTGGCCATAGCTCCCACAGATCTGTTCCAGTGACCACTCAGCAGTACTTTATGAGACACAGTTCAGACTTAACAAGCACACGACATGCAGAAGCAATTATTCAATAGTATTACCTCTTCTAAATCCCAATCTTGTGGCTTTTCTATCACGAATTTGGAGCAGTCAAGAGCATTGGCCTTCTGTTTGGATGCTTTGTCTGGACGGCTGACACGAAACAAACCTCCAAGTTCATCACCTGCATCCTCATTCTCAAGGTCATCATCCTCGACAGCTAAATGAAATGTATAAGCTGTGATTATTTCCCCCACAGCACGCTGATTACATTCATTAATAAACTCTCTTCTGCCTTATGTTTCACAATACCTGTAGTAGCTGGAGGAGAAAAAAAGATGCAAACTAAAAATAGTTTTAAAAAGAAAAGACTGAAGAAAAAGGTACATTTATCCAAAGTAAAAGTTAAATGAATACCCTTCACCAGGACAAAATAAGGTGAGCAAAAACCAGGAAGATACTATAAAACGTGACCATAGCCAGCTTCAGTTGTGCAGTTTTTCCATATGGAAACGTGTAATTCATTTCACAAATTCTACATAGTTCAAATTTCTTTGAACAACCTGAGCTCTTATTTTATTTGTATAACTGGAATCATCTGGAGAAACTATTGTCCAATAAGTAAACACAAGATGTTCATTCAATATCACAAGTAGAAACAAAACCAAAACAATCTATGAATAGAAATGACATTAAACTATTCTGCAAATCAAGAGCACGGGACTTGAGTATTTGTCAGTTTCTGCTCCTGCACCATGGAACATTCACAAAAGCCAGGTTTTCATTGAGTTCTACAGACGTTCTGTGTGATGAGGTTTGCACACTCAGACAACTACTCGAAAATTTGTGAACTACACAGAATAATTTACATAAATAGTTATCTTCTCTCTGTTTTAAGCCAGCTAGCTTTTTCCTTGACAAACATCCTTATTAATAATGTCACCTCTAAGAGAATATTCCACTCTCGGTCACCATGAGACAGAAATGGCTGAAAACAGCCAAAACCCAACATCCCTTTAGGAAATACATCGATTGCCACAATGGATTTGCATAATATCTACCATATCATTATATAAATGAATGAACTTCAAATGTTTTGGGGGAAATACTTGTACCAGTAAACATGAGTAATAATCAAGTAGCCCGGAAAATGAGCTCAAAAAGCTTCTTATGGGAAAAGTAAAAACCGTCTTTGTTACAAGTATTAAGGAAAACAACTGTTAGCAATTAAAAAGGTCAATTAACTCTCCTCAGGTCTCCCACCAGAAGACTTATGCTCAAAGATTCCGACTTGCAAACTTGGCAACAGCTATAAAGCTACAATATATTAAAACACTACAAGATTCCAGATTTGTACCTGTTCCATATACAAGTTTACGAAGATTGGGGGTTGAACGCTGCTGTCTTAGAAAGGCCTCAGCTGCCTTCTGTGTAAGATCCTCTTTCCACTTAAGAGCACCTGGAAAAGGGAAAAAATAGTGTTCTACCTCCAAAAAAGCACAAGAAGGAGCAGCTACACAAAATTTAAATAAGGACAAGACCACAACAGGCTTAAGAACAGCAGACAAAACCCACAGTATCTTTTTTTTATACTCCGTATATACACAGAAACATAAATTGTGGCTAACAAATTATACCACTGACTTTTTTTTTTCTGATAAGTCCTAACTTTAGGACAAAATTTTAAATAGATTATTAGCAATAAAAATTAAAAATAAAAATTATTAGCAAAAAACCCAGATGTGATTATTTTCATGATGAGACATGTCATCTTGACAACAGCATATGTATATTGGAGGGGCAACATTATGAAATAATTACTAATTATTATATCCTTTAACAATGTCCACTAAAAATGGACAGTAAAAAGCGTTAATATTTATAGCCTACCTGTTGTGTCAGCAGAAAGATCTTTTTCTTCATACTCCTCTTCCTCTTTCAGTAGGTTCTCCACATCATCATCCTGAGCTTCTACAGCTTTAAGTTTAGTCTGTCCAACACTATCGGCCTCCTTTGCTTGAGCGTGTCGAAATCCCTTCCTATTTGACTCTTCAGTTTCTAATTCATCATGTGATCCTTCTTCATTACCGCCCTCACTGAGTGAGGAGTTTTCAGCCTCAGACTCTGATGCCTCTTCCGCTGTGCAGTTTCCTGAATCTGCAGTGAGCACCGCTTTTCTCTTCAGACTGTGATCTGAGATTTGTGATCTGATTTCTGTATTTTCACTATTTATTATATGCTGCTTAGATTCAGCTACTCTTTTGCTTGTAGCCTCAAATTCACTATCCGAGCTTTCATTTTTGTAAGTCATTTGCTCCTCCTCTTCCTCTTCCTCATCATCATATTCCTCCACCTCACTTTCTCCAGGAGCAGTTTTTCCTTCTTCTCCTTCAGAACTCATCTCAAGATCATCATCACTGTCTGCAAATGCTGGCAGTTCATTCACAACTTCTTTAGCCACCTCTGTTTTCAGACGTTTGGCTCCCCTGATAGCCATCTCTTCCTCTCTGTCACTTTCTTCCTCAGCATCACCTTCATCATCGCCTTCACTTCCATCCTGAGACATTGCTTCATCTTCTTCTTCTTGGTCATCTTCCTCATCACTTACTGCGTCATCCTTTTCTTTCTCCTCTTCTTCAAATAGTGCCTTCCGACGTACTCTGCCAGTCTTCAAATCAATCCTTCTCTCTTCTTTTGGCATCACAAACCTGTTTTCCCAAAGATCCCATTCAGGGTAAGATGGTAAAGTATAAGGAAATTTTAATGAAACAGTGAAGCTTCCTGTTAATAGTTTAAAATATTTTTAGTTTTCTTTTTTAAAAACAGAGTAAGGCTACACAAAACATTAAAAACGCAATGGAGTTCAAGTACGGAATGCCTGTTAATCAAGATCACACCCTACATTATAGCCATAAATAATTCCAAGAAATTTCTTCATTTTCCCTGCAATGAAAATAGGTTATAAAATAAACTTTTCTGAAGATTATTACTGCCATTCTCCACAACTCTGAAGAAAAACAGAAATATGTTACTTGGGGCTGTATCAGCAAGGAATTCCTAGAAGGCAATTCCTACTGCTTGCAAAACTTTTCTGATACAATTGTTCCTAACTCAAAATACACACGTGGCATATGAGTAATCTTAGAAGAGGAAGAATCAGGCGATAAACTGTTCTACTAATTATGCTCTAGTGAGAATTTTTCCTAATTTAGAGCCTGAAATTAGAGATTCATTCATGCTTGAACATTGATCAGCATTCAAAACTTACTCTTGTTCTATGTCTTCTGAACCTAAGGGTTTGGAGTCCATGAAGAGAGACACTTTGCTCGACGCCATCTTAACATCAATGGCTGAATGCGCGGAGATGAGGGTCTGAACAATCTCATGATTTGGTCTCACTTCCTCCTGCCAAGCCAAGATTTTTTATTTTTCAATTAAAATAAGTAAACAAACGTCTAACGAACAGCTAACAGAGCCATTAATCTGCCTAACACGGTAGAAATATGCATATACAAGTAAAAATTAAACTTTAAATAAAATGAGGCTTTGAGCCCCCTGATCCAGTGGGAGGTGTCCCTGCCCAGGGCAGGGGGCTTGCCACTGGATGGGCTTTAAGGTCCCTTCCAACTCAAACCATTCTACAATATGAAACTGTTCTATGACACAAAGAAAGCAAGATAGCAAAGTCTCCCTTCTACTCTTCACATACACAGTATTAACCCAAGAAAAATCAAAGAGGGCCTCCAGTACAGCAGGCAATCACTACATTAAATATCAGCAAGCACACATTATCATAGCCCCTAAAGTATTTAACATTTTGCACAGTACAGGGGAAAACAGCTGAATTATCTGTTCATATGCAAATGTTTTCCATCTTTCCCTTTGACCAGAAAAATCCAGCAAATGTTTTCCCACAATCACCCAGTCCTGTAAAGTAAGACAGGTAATATCCCAGCGCCAGTTTTTAAGTCAGTGGCTGTAAAGTTTATGAAGTTAACTTTGGCTACTTATTATTAACTGATCCTTCAAATTTTTTTGCACAGTATTTTACGTAAATAATAAAAATTACTGGAGGAGAAAAAGAAATTACTCACCATAGATATGTAAGGATTGATTATTTTAAAGAAGCTAATTTTTAAACACTTATTTTGACTCCAAAGATAAAAACTACATTTTGCAAGAGAATTCAAATCACCAACAGCATTCCCTTACCTCTTCTTTTTCATGAGCATGGCTTCCACCAAGGTCAATATAAACAGCATCTTTATCATATACAATGCCCCCAACTCCTGAAAGAGGAGCGTAGACTAGTTTCTCTTTCTCATTTAAAGAACGCTTCTTCTGCTGTTCAGGTAGAGCACAAGGGTCTGGTAGGAAACTCACATCACTCACTGTGAAGTCTCCTACACCTGCAGTGACAGAAAAGGGAAGCAATCAAGTTTTCACAAAGTTTTATTCTGAAATTTATACAATTCATCACGGAGAGGGAAAAAGAAAACAAAAACATCGTAGCATCCAGTGATTCATCAACAGTGAGCTCTGTATCAAACATCCAATCCTTTTGCCTTACCACTGAACTTACAGAAGCACATCAAAGTTCACCACAATATTGCAAAACTTTGTGTTTGTTTGCTTGTTTTCAAATGAGAAAACTAGCAACTCACTTTTGTCAGTAGGTCTGTATATTTATTATTAAAATATTTCTGAATTTAAGCTTCTAAATCATTCACTTAAAATAGTAAATTCACTCAATGAATAGAAGAAACTTTGCATAAGCCAAACTTACTTTTTGCTATTGGGGCTTGCATGTTTTGCATTTCAAGCACCATCTAAAGTGCTTGAAAAATTTCAGACATGGCCAATATTGCATTAAACACTGCAACAAAACTGCATAATTTAAAGCAAAACTATTAACAAGGATTTATTACACCAAGTAATTTCCAAAAGCATAATCTGTATTTAGAAAGATGAAAAATGTACTTAACAATGTGCAGTTTAAAGACACAAATCATTCCACAACCAGAACAGTAACAGCTATTCTGCTATTCATAGACAAGTATAAAATCAGTTTTAAGAATCCGATAAACTACCTGGCATGTGAATTTGACTTTTGTTTTTCAGGTGTGCTCCTCTCAAGTACCCATAAAGTGATATCTTCCTGTCACACTTAGGATTGATTCGAACTTCTTCTGGGTTTGTCAGCTCCTCCATTCTATTCAATATCCAAAAAAATTGTTAAGGCTATCCAGCAGTTACAATAGCAACTTTTGAAAAAAGGTAATCTAAGAAAAGGGAATTGTGGCATCACTACTGCCACCACGTGTTCAACAGACTCTAATACCCAAAATAGAATTATCATAAGAAAAAAGTCCATGGAAATAAATATAATTTCAAAAATATTTTAAAATTGCATTTTCAAACTTGTATAAGCACGTTCAACACCATATTTCTGGAAGACTTACTGGCATTTCACTAAACATATACTGCTTTCTTAACTGCCGTTTATATGCTTCACACACACAACCTTTCTAAAATCAATTCTGCCATGAGAGGGCATTGGCCCAGGTTGCCCAGAGAAGTGGTGGCTGCCCCATCCGTGAAGGTGTTCAAGGCCAGGTTGGATGGGGCTTTGAGTCCCCTGATCCAGTTGGAGGTGTCCCTGCCCATGGCAGGGGCTTGCACCAGCATGGGCTTTAAAGTCCCTTCTGATCT
This sequence comes from Neomorphus geoffroyi, assembly GCA_033558235.1. Taxonomy (NCBI): domain Eukaryota; kingdom Metazoa; phylum Chordata; class Aves; order Cuculiformes; family Neomorphidae; genus Neomorphus; species Neomorphus geoffroyi. Next base: position 35,046,426 of record JAUMJM010000016.1, read on the forward strand.
AAACCATTCTATGATTCTAACTCAGAGGATTAATTCACCAACTGCTGTTATAACAGCTGGAATGCTATTTCTTTTCCACAGAAATTCAATATAATCACACAAGCAGGGTTATTTAAGGTTTTTTTGCTGTGTTTCACAAAGGCCTGCCTGCATGATCCGCTGCAGTGAAAACTGAGTGGCCAGAGTTATTAGGACAAACCTGAAGAGCATGCTTGCATTTCTCCAAAGCCACCTAGACAGCACTAAATGCCCATTCACGCACAGAGCTGACAGGCTCCAGTATCACAGGGTTTTTTGAACAGCAAGGTGCTGTCTATGCTGAGATGGAAGAAGAGAGAGAACACACCTGTCTGCAAGAATATATGGGTGAGATGTTTGCCAAGTGAGAGGTCGAAATTTCATAACCGAGATAAAACGCCCCAAATTGTGAATTTCCTGCTTTTGATATTCCCCGTGAACCATTCCGGACAGATAGAACAGCTTAGCACCCTGAACACATTAAAAAGACATAAAAACATTAAACATCAAATTAATACCTAGAAAACTCAAAGAAGGGAATGCAATTCTATTTTGTAGATTGCAATTGGTAATCACAGATTAAAACTGGTTCCAAAAGATCAAACTAACGAGTTTACTTCAACATGAAAATTGCCCCACAAATAGCAGAGGAAAACAATTCACATTCAGAAATCCTCGTACAAAAGTTAATTTGTATCTCAGACTTACAGGCAAATCCCCCTTGCAGAGTACCTACATAACAGACCTTGTTACTGGTATCGCATGGGCAGCAGCTCACTGGGACTGAGAATAACTACTCAAGTATCTTAGCAAACAGAAGAAAGATTAAGCAAGCTGATATATCAGCATTGTCCACTTACCATATTATTTAAAAGATTTAAGAATGTAATCAATAAACTTAAGTATTGCCCCATTTTTAATATAGCTTCCATGCTGCACAATATACAGAAAAATGAATGTTGAATGTCATACCGGATAGACTTCAGTCCAGAATCTGTGCTTTAACTTCTTTTTGGTCTTCTTTAATTGCTTGTTGTTCTTGAATGTATCCAGGTGGGTAAGAACTCCCATAATTTTGGGAAAGCCATGTACCTGACAAATGTTCAGGAACTCAAATGTTTCCATCTCAAACCCAAAGCTGGCATCAATAAGCATCAGAACCTGGAAACACAATACCAACATTCCACTGTAACGATACCCAGATGCCCATGCAAGGTAATTTCAAAGACCACGCCTTTAAAGCTTCTTGGGAACCATCATCTTGCAAAGAGTTTTGTTCTTTATTTTCGTATAAGCTAAAAATCAACTTTGGATTTTTAATTAAATAATGGCTCTTAGCTGCTTTATAAGTCTGTGGGGTTTAGGAAATCAAATCTCTTCTTCCAGTCAATCAAATCTTCTGATTTGCTCATTCTTACTTTTATTCTCCTTGAAACCAAAGACAGGTTTGCCTTCAAGAGCAATGAGTAGAGAAAGCAGATGTTGGTGCAATCCAGTCAAACCAGTATTTTCAATATAAATCACAGTAGAAATCTTGTGCTATTGTTAACTTACCAAATCAGCAACTTTCGCCAAATCAATCATTGTGTTAATGTCACATCCACACTCAATTATAGTCAGCCTGCGCTTTTTACCTGAAAACAAAATTACAAACAATCAAAAACTGAGGCAGAGGGAGGAAACTAATTAGTCTACTGTTTTCTTCTCAGGTCATGTTCCTGAACTTCCTGAAGAGTACATGGGACTCAAACTCTTGTCCATCACACAGACACCACTGTAGAAGTACCTGTTTACAAGCTTTTATAATTCTGCTAAATTTAAATCTTTTGGTTTAAAATCATCAGGTTGAATACATTCTCAAATGAGTTGTTCTGTCTTTTCCAAAAACAATGCTAACAACATCACTTCGGGAAAAAAAGCCTCTTCTTTTATCTTTAAACCCCAGAATTAGAACCATGGGTTTTATTTTATCACCTACTTTTATTCTTTTGAGATTACTAGGAAAAATACACCCTATTCTAGCCTTTAAAAAAAGATAATTACATATTAAAAAAATTCTTAACATGTAACCAAATGAGAAAAACGTACCCCCTGTTAACTTGGCTTGACTAACTTGAGTGAGCTAACATAGCTTGAGCGAATAAGAACTTAAAACAACTGCAGACAACAGGTATCAGTTTTTTTCTTCACTTTATCAATGGCAAAATTCAACCTTGAGTCCCAGTAGATTAGTTTGGAAATTCCATTTAACACATTTTTCCTTCCCCATACTCCTTGCAAAAAGCAAATTTACTAATTAAAGTCCCTGCAGAGGCTACCTGCACCAAACACACCTGTGTTCAAGCCAGATCTCGCTTACCAATTGGTTCCTTGAGCTGTTGTGGGCTGTGCTCCCTCTAGAATCCCAAAGATTTCCCTGGTAATACACAGGGAAAAGTACGAATGGAACAGACTAAGATACATGGAAACGGAAAACTTAACAAGAAGGAGAACAAACTGACCAGGGGTAAGGTGGAGAAACATCACTGGAAATGGCTAAGGAAATTAATTCTTAGCTAAAGAAAGAAAGGGACACAAAGATGGGATTACAGGACAGGGAATCTAAATGAATGGGGAACACATGTAGAGATCAGGATGAAGCCAGAGAAAACAGTTCCAAAATGAAAACACAACCCAGTGGAAAAGAAAAACTTGGTAAAAGTTTAAGGGGTGGAAGAAACTGGAAAAAAGGCAGAAAGGAAAAAAATAATTGGGATTCCAGCAAGACAGAAAACAAGTGTACAGGGATAAGTCTAAATCTCGCTGTTCTTTTACTTAATAACTGATAACATATCAAAATAATTTATTAAAAACCACCAAAAATTATGAGAACACAAACATGTCCCAGCTCTAACAGCAAAACAAACACAGAGAGCAAAATAAGCATTTCCATTTGACATCACTGTTCTCACCTGAAACAATTGTAACCGGACCGCGAATTTCAACCAGTTTTTGCCTTGTGAAGTTCTTAATGAGACATTTTATTAAGGTGCTTTTCCCAACCTTGGGAGGGCCCATCACCACCACCACCACAGGAGGAGGCTCCAAAGGAGTACGGTCAACAACAGGAATGTGATGTTTTTTAGTCTTCAGATCCTGAGTTCTGAGAAGAAATATGCAACAAGTAAATAAGAGAACTTAAAAAGCAAAAATATTTATTCTTTGAAATTCTTCAGTATCGGCAAAAGTCTGGACACAAAGGATCATCAAGGGCACAGATACACATATGTACGTGGAACTCCCACTGAGCCTAAGGTGCTATGGACGTCTTTTGCACTACTATTAATGCTGTACCTCGTAACACCAATGCAGAAAGCATCACACTGCTGACACACACATAAACTACAGCACAACCTGGAGGGCTTAGAGCAGCCTTCCAGTATTGAAAGGGGGCCTACAGAAAAGCTGGGGAGGGGCTCTTTATCAGGAAGTGGAGGGATAGGACAAGGGGGAACAGTTTTAAGTTGAAAAAGGGGAGACTGAGATGAGATCTTAGGAAGAAACGTTTTCCTGTGAGGGTGGGGAGGCCTTGACACAGGTTGCCCACAGAAGTGGTGGCTGCCCCATCCCTGGAGGTGTTCAAGGCCAGGTTGAATGGGGCTTTAAGCATCCTGATGCAGTGGGAGGTGTCCCCGCCCATGGCAGGGGGTTGGAACTGGATGATCTTTAAGGTCCCTTCCAACCCAAAGCATTCTATGACAAAAGCAATGCAAGTGCATCAGTGAAAATTACACTGTGTGTACTTCTATACAAAATAACAAAGAAACCCCAGCTAAAAACTCTCCATCCAGCTGACCCTGCATGCTCTATAACTCCTATTTCTTACCTATGGAAAGTTCTGGCCATCCGCACAGCAGACTGGACCGTAAAGGCTTTGGGGTTTCTCTTCCGTGCATTCTCTTCATCTCCTATTCCTAGGTCATTGAGATAACGTTTCCTTTTCTTCTCTGCCTTTGGCCCACTGTGCTTCGCGCGATGCTTCTTCTTCTCCTTTTCCTCCATCGTACTTTTTCCACAGCTCTATATTATCAGTATGACACAGATCACCTTTGTGCGACAGGAAGAAAGGGCCGTTAGCATACACAGCACACCCATGAGAGAACAGCAGCACTATGTAATCACTACTTGACCTTCTCCGGAAAAAAAGAGCTAATTTCTGTCCTTTTGGTGGATAAGAAGCTCAACATGAGCCTGCAATGTGCAGCTGAAGCCCAGAAAGCCAACTGTATCCCATGCTGCATCAGAAGTGCAACCAGCAGGGTGAGGGAGGGGATGCTGCCCCTTTAATCTTCTCTCGAGACCCCACCTAGAGTCTTGTGTTTAATTCTGGAGTCCTCAGCACAGGAAGGACATGGATCTGTTAGAACAAGTCCAGAAGAGGCCACGATAATGATCCGAGGGTCGGAACACCTCCCATATGAGAACAGGCTGAGAGAGTTGGGGTTGTTCAGCCTGGAGAAGGTGCCAGGGAGGCCTTACACTTACAGTAGCCTTCCAGTACTGAAAGAGGGCCTAAAGGAAAGCTGGGGAGGGGCTCTTGATCAGGGAGTGCAGGGACAAGGTGAGGGGAAACAGTTTTAAGCTGAAAGAGGGGAGATTGAGAAGAGATCTGAGGGAGAAATTTTTGCTGTGAGGGTGGGGAGGCCCTGGCCCAGGTTACCCAGAGCAGTGGTGGCTGCCCCATCCTTGGAGGCCAGGTTGGATTGGGCTTTGAGCCCCCGATCCAGTGGGAGGTGTCCCTGCCCATGGCAGGGGGTGGAACTAGATGGGCTTTGAGGTCCCTTCCAACCCAAACCATTCTGTGATTCTGCACCACCGCCCTCCCAGGGTAGAGCAGCGCTCCTAGCAGCCGCCAGGCCCTCCACGCTCTCCCCACCAGGGCTCGGTCCAGGCTGAGCTGTGTGCCCGGTGGACGTGTGGGGAGGAGGGGTACCCCTCTGCTCCAGGGAAAGCCCATTCCCAATGCCAGTAGAGAGGGAGGAAGGCGAAAGAGGGAAGGGAGAAAGGGTGGGAGAGAAGGAAGGGGAGAGAGAAGAGAGGGGGAGAGAGAGGGGAGGAGGAGAATGGGGGACAGGAAGAGAGGAGAGAAGGGAGAGAGGGAATCGGGGGAAACAGGGAAGGGGGAGAGAAGATGGGAGAGAGAGGGAAGGGGGAAGAGAGAGAGGGAAGGGGAGGAGAGAGAGGGAAGGGGAGGAGAGGGAGGGAAGGGGGGGAAGAGAGGTGGTGGTGGGGGGGGGAGAGGTGAGGGGGGGGAGAGGTGAGAGAGTCCCGCCGCCGCCTCACCGCTGCCCCCGCGCCGCGTGCGCCCGCGCCGCGTGCGCCCGCGCCGCGCAGCCCGCTATGGCGGCCCCCCCGGGAACAGCGGCTGCGCCTTTGGTTCCGGGGCGGGCGGCGGCGGAGCGGTGTTGCCTGAGCACACGGCGGGGCGGGCGTGGACCCACAGAATCAGGGGGTCATAGGGGCGCTGCGTTGGAAAAGGCTCTTGAGCTCATAGAGTCCAACCGTAGCCGCGTGCTGGTAAAGCATCCCTGAGCACCTCATCTGCCCGTCTGATGAACCCCCCCGGGGCGGGGAGTCCAGCACCCCCTGGGCAGCCGTGCTAGTGCCTGGCAATAGAACGATAGAATTGCTTGGGTCTGACGGGGCGGGGGGGGCTCTGCCCCCTTCAGAGGGGTTCGGCATCACCGGGGTGGGACGCTGGGAGCCGCCCGGGCTTGTGGATAAAGAACTGTGTGCACTTTGGGGCGCCACAGTGTGAAAAGGATCAAAAGCTACTGGGTACCCCCTCCCTGGGGGCGTTCAAGGCCAGGTTGGATGTGGCCTTGAGCAGCCTGGTCCAGTGGGAGGTGTCCCTGCCAATGGCAGGGGGTGGCACTGGGTGATCTTTAAGGTCCTTTCCAGCCCAAACCGTTCTGTGATTCTATGACTATGGTGGGGGGTGGGAGGTGCTTTCCAGTGCTCTGAACTCTGAGACAAGTACTGAGATGGGGTCTCACCCAGCCCACCCCTCCCAAGGACATGACTGGGCAAGTAGGAGTGGAGGGATATGAGAGGAGAAGTGAGAAGTGGTTGTTTATCTGAATCCTTTGCCTACACCTTAAGGCAAGTCCTCCTGAAGTTATTTACAGGCACAGGCCCTACATAATTAAGTGAAGAGCCCTCTTCTCTGGGTTAATTTGCCTTACACCAGGGAACATCGAGGAGCAGAGCTGCTAAAGAGGTGTTCAGGTCATGAATTGTTGTCTCCATGATGCTGGCTCCCAAGGGCCGTGGCTGTCACCCTGGTCCTGCTGCTGGAGGAGGTGGCTGAGAAGAAAGGAACAAGTTTTTGCAGGCTTCCAGAGCCTGAGGAACTCGAGACACCTAGCAGGGGTTAGACTCAAGGTGACTCTAAACCACATCGGTAAATTTGGGTCCTGACTATCTCTCTTACAAGTTAAGTGGAAGAAAAAAAAACCACCTTTCAATATTCAGCATGCAAAATCCTTTCTGCTACAAATGTGAGCGTTTTACAAACAGTAGAAGAGCAGTTCAATACTGAAAACACTTGGTTTCTTCCCCATCTCTGCCTTAGTGTTACCTTCTTGTATCACAGAAGAGATGCTTTTGCCACACAAGTCTGGGGACAGCTACCGACACCGTCACTGTAAAAGTATAACATCTCTTACATCTTGAATAAGCCCCGAATTTGTGTTCTGGCATTCTCCAACTCGTAACAAGGAGTGAAAGTTTACAGGAACTTCACAAGACAGTGTTGTATCCACCTGCTCTGCACGTTTTTCTTATTTGTAAAATATATGCTAAGTAGGTCTGCTAAAAGCAACTTAGAAAAGCTCTACCCTGAGCAGTACATAGCTAGATTTAGAGTAGGAAGAAATGTTTTCTTGTGAGGGTCGGGAGTACCTGGCACAGGTTGACCAGAGAAGTGGTAGCTGCCCCATCCCTGGAGGTGTTCAGGGCCAGGCTGGCTGAGGATTTGAGCCCGCTGATCCAGCGGGAGGTGTCCCTGCCCATGGCAGGAGTCTGGAACTGGACGGGCTTTGAGGTCCCTTCTGACCCAAACCATTCTGTGATTCTCTGTCCTTTTCCCTCTTCAAGTCACTTGTTACAAAGCAAGTCCCTTTTGCTACACACTTTTGAACACCGCTTTCTTGTCTTTTTCATGGGTAACATAATTATTCTTGTTCTCTCTGTGCCTGAGGAGAAGTCTCACTCCTCATCAACTAGATTTTATGAGGGAAAGGATATGTGCAAATAGAGAAATAGGACCTAATCCACAGTTGTAAAGATGTTTATAGAAGGAGTCATATATACAATCATAAATACAATCACCACCTTGTGCTTAGCTCTCACATGCTACTTTTTGTGTCCTAAGTGCCTTACAGCTATCATCTGAAGTTATAGCTCTTCTGTAATACAGAGTATGTTCCAGTTCTTTGGGTCAAGGCAGAAAATTAAATGAATTCTTCACAACTATAGCTAAAAATTACTGCCAAAAGTCAGGACTAATTTTCTGGACCTCTTTTGTACACATCACAATAGATAACATCTTCACAGAGATGTCAACTTTTTATTAATAAAATAATGTTTTGTGTTTACACTTTTATTATGTTTCTCTTGTTCCATAAACAAAGTCATTAAGTTAATAACATGTAATAAAATCTAGGTGTATTCAAAATATTCCAAAGCCACATTTTAAACACAAAAAAAGATTTGCACGTATAGTTTGCAGCATCCTAGGCCCAATATTGCTTTAATATGCAACTATAGCAGCTCTCCAGAGACTCACATGAAGAACACTTCTGCAATTACAGTGGTCTCCCAGATGGCTGTGGATCCTGAGAAGTCTAAACAGAGGCTCAATGTGCAAAGTGCAAAGATGGAACACAATTAAATCCACTTTTTTCCTGTCAATGCAGTTCTACAAGTTCGTTATCACCCAGTTAGAAAACCATAATTTGGAAAACAGGAAATTATAATTTGAAAAAATGATACAAAAGGAAGTAACACAAAAAATATTGCCTTTTAAAAGGATGCGCATGTGGTCATTTTTTAATGAAAACACTATACATTAAGTATCTAGGAAAAGACCAGCAGCTCCTGAGGAGCACACCTAAACCGCAAACACATCCAGTGAGCCATCCCCTGCCACCACCAAGGCTGCTTTTCCCATGCATGTATCCCTCATATTCCCATGCTTGTATCCCTCTCATGGTAAACTTTCTCCACTACAAGCTATAAATAAGTCTGTTTTCTACAGATGTCTTAAAGCAAGTGAATTCTAACCAGGATGGAAACAAAACCCAGCGCGGAGATGTCACAAAACCAACACTGCAGTTCCAAGCCTCCTGGCAGAATTAATCCAGCATAGTTTGAACCTAAGAAGATAAAACCTCCCATACTGATGCATTTGTGAGGAAGATCGGACTGTACCTGCACTCTTAACATGCGGCTGCCGATAACCAAAGCCAGGCAGGAATACTGCAAGCAGCTTGGTGACACTTCCCATAGGATGGGGCTGGGAGGCAGTGCCCATTCCGCAGGTTATCCTTCTGTACCCCCTGCTAAATTTGCTTATCTTCCTTCCCCTTCCAGACAGGCGCAAAACTCGGAGCAAACACTCCGTACTTAGACCTGAAAAACCTTTAGCCACTTTGGACAACGCTGTCAATCAAACCGAAAACCACATTCATATTTTATCAGGCAAACAGAGCATTCATCACGGTTTCACGCGTGACAGGTTGAACTCTGGCCATCAAAAGTGAAAAGATAACTTTTCAACCCACCTGGCTCCCCATTTTGGTCATTCCCAAACAGTGAATTTAACCCGGTTCCCCAAATGTCATTCCGCACTCCCAGCCAGTAAGGGTCATAGTCACTTACTGCCTCCAGCAGCTGCTGCCCATAGGATGGGTCTGGAGTAGACAGTGACCCTGGATACCCCCCCACTTCTTGTTTTGGTAGCACCAAAGGAGGACTGGTGTGACCAGCCCCAACCAGAGTTGGGCTGTTCCTCATCTGTTCCAGCTCAAGCTTCAATTCCCCCTCTCCATAATTACAAGTGGAGCCTTTCCAAAAGGGAGAAGCATTGGACTTGACACACAAGTCACCCAGGCCCTGGTTAGCGTTTAGGTAGTTTAAAACCGGTCTCCTATACACGTTCTCCTTAGCTGCCAGGTACTGGTGATCTTCTGCACACAACTGGAAAACATCTGCATCTGAGTAGCAGTTTTCAGGGAAAGATTTCTTCAGGCATGGATATTCCTGCGCCTGCTGCATAGAGAGCGAGAGCTGGGGGGTGCTCCCCACGTTTCCCGCACCCAGTGGGACCCCTTTTCCCATAGAGTCCAAACCGAAGTGAGCTGGGATCTGACCTGGGGCTCCAAAGGTGTTATCCAAGCTCCTGAAGTGAGTCTCGAGCCCTGAAAAGAACGACGGCTGAGCGGGGAAGCTCTGGTTTCCTCCTGGGGTGCCAGACTGGGGATGCAGGTTGCTCTGCTGGGGATGCAGGATGCTCGGCTCCTGCCCCAGACCCCTCCTCGCCCCGCACCGCTCCTGGCAGCCGCCACCACAGCGGGACACCTTCTGCTTCCCGCAGGCTTCGCTCCTCTTGTGGTTGAGCTGCCGGGCTCTCCTGTTCTGGAACCAGACCTGTGGGGACACCGAGGATGAGCGACCGTCCCGGCCGGGGTAGTGGGGAGCCGCCCCGCCGCCCCTGCCGCCCCTCTCACCTGGATCCTGGATTCAGGAATGTCAGTGAGGCCGGAGAGCTGCTCCCGTAGGGCGATGCCCGGGTAGGGCTCCTTCTCGAAGGCGCGGACCAGCAGCTCCAGCTGGGCTTTGCTGAAGGTGGTCCTCTTCCTCCGGCCGCCCTCCCGCCCCGAGCTGGGGGCGGCGGGGCGCGAGCGGGGCTCGCCTGCGGGGGACAGGGGACCGGCGGTCAGGGGCTTCAGCACCATCAACCCCATCCCCACCACCCCCATCACCTGTCCTGCCCACCACAGACCCGGCGGTCAGGGGCATCATCACCCCCATAACCAACTGATCCTGCTCACCCCAGCGGTTCCAACACCATCATCACCATCACCTGCCTGCCCTGCCCACTCCAGACCCGGCGGTCAGGGGCTCCAGCACCACCATCATCACTGTCACCACCATCACCAAGCCGTCCTCCCCGTCCCAAACCCAGCAGTTAGGGGCATCACCATCACCACCATCACCAACCGGTCCTGCCCACTCCAGCCCCGGTGGTCAGGGACTCCAGCACCATCACCAACCCGCCCTGCCCACCCCAGCCCCGGTGGTCAGGGGCTCCAGCACCATCCCCATCCCCTCCTGCCCACACCGCGGGGAGCCTCACCGGTGTGGCCAGGGCTGGTGGGGCGGCTGGCGAGCTCCATGGTGGCCGAGGTCTGCAGGCTGTGGGGATGCTTGGGCTCTCCCCGCCTTATGAGCCCCCTCCGCCCCTGCCGTTGGCGACCCCCACCCCTTCCCCCCACCCGGGCTGGCCCACCAATGGGACCGGGGCCGCCAGCCCTGTCAGGGTGACTCAGAGCCGTCTCCCACACCCCCATTGTCATCCCATCACCAAAATACACACAATCGGGGCTCGCCCAATCCGAGGAGCCAAAGCGTCTCCCAGCGAAGCCCCCGCTGCCGCCACAAACCCATCCAGCTCTCTTTAATTCAAATGGAAAGTGGATAATATAATGACGTTATCTTTCACCTCTGAGAAGGTTCCCCTTCTCTCTACACGCGTGGCCTGGAGCTCTGTTGGCAACTTGGGGCTCCTTGGGGTGTGGGGCAGCCTCCGCGCTGTCCTTCTCCCAACGGGAAACCCTTCCAGCTTTAATTGGCACTCGGGTGACAAGTCCTGGTCCTCCCCATTTAGTTACCCCGCTCCTGCTCCCATCCATGGGACACTTCTCATCAACTTCACTGCAGGAAATAAAACTCTGGTGGCTTTACTAGAAGTCGCATCAGAACAGCTAAGCCTCCCCCAGCACGTTCTGCGGTCACCTGAGGAGAAGTAGCAGTCTCCCACCAGAGAAGAGCTCAGCACAACCTTTCCCTTTCCTGGGGCTGCTTTCTTTTCCTCCAGACAGCTCTACTCATCCAAGCCATGTACAGAACAAGCAATGTCTGTGCTTTCAGCCCAAGGAGCAATCATGACCAACATATTAATCCTAAAGAGAGGCTAGAAATGTTACTTAGGAGAGCCAAGAGTGACATAAGGACCACAGGGTGCAACAGTTGCAATGCTGAAAAGGATTAGATGTTAGAACAGGATTAGAACAGCAGCAAATCAATTAGGCAATGTAATAATTCGTCAAATGAGGCCATTATAGCCATCGCCAAATATGTTTAAGAATGATGTCATTACTTCATGTGTTTATCATCTGAAGGTGTTCCCATTCATTTTTCAGGTTTGGGACCTGCTCCAGCTTGCTCTGAAGCTAAAGGGTATGGGGACAAAGTCTGTGGGCTGTCACACAACACCGCATCCTGCAAGGGACCATTGCATCCACCATCCACGCAGCTGCTTTGGGGTGAGCTGGGTGAGGGTTTTAACCTAACCCCACAGTGGTTCACAACAAAAACAAACGCCCTCCCACACAGGTGCTCCAGAGGCTGGATTCCTTTAGCAGCTCTGTCCATTAGGCAAGGTAAGAGCCCTCAGAAGCCACTTTACCCAAATGAAGTTTTCAAACAGAAGCATATATGAAAGCAGCAAGAATTTCGGAGGGATGACAGCAACATGTAGTCCCAAACAGCTGGAAAACACAGCTTGAAGCAATTTCTCAGTACTCCTCCCTTTTCTTCTACTATAGCATTCCCATAAGCCTGGACTGTTCTAACACAGATACATCCCACAAGATTTGTTTTCTCCCTCAGAGGTCCAGGATAGTTAGGAGTAAACAATAAAATGTAAACAATAAAATCTGTGTTTAAGCAAGAATTTGCATATGGGAGAAGGGAAAAAAAGCATCCAGGTGGCAAGTGGTTCAGCAGTTCTAGGTACAGTCAAGGTGCGCTCCTTCAGTTTTAGTTCTCTTTTAATGTTAAGATACATATGTAGGAAGGAGTGGATGAAAGCTGAGACACAAAAAGCAGACATACAAAGCTTGCTGGTGTAGTTTATTGAGTCTTCTTTACAGCAAATCCAGCTTCAGCTAGTCCTTCTTGTTCTAAGCATGCAGGGCGCAATTCTACCTGCCTTTATGCTCTTGTATGGCTTTACACGCCGTCCTGCACGTGCAATCTCCAGTGCACACCTGACTAGAAAACGAGCCAACTCCCAGAGCTACTCCTTCCAAAAACTGATCACTTAGTTTTTTGGCCAGATTATTTTTTGGCGAGCTTAGTTCAAGAACCAGCATGAAACGGGGAGGCACAGGAGCAGATGGTAAAGGAGTTGGGGAGCCCCGATTTACACTGGCACAAGAAAGCATTGATTTGCATAGGAGCCCTGATTTAAAGTGGCACAGGAAAGCATAGAATTGCCATATGACCTTTCCACCTCTCTTCAATTCCAGTACAACAGTCCATGAGGTGCATGATAAAATGGATCAAGGATACCAAGGATGTTCATAGAGTACGAAGAGAGCTTACTCATTCTGTCTGGCCACAGGGAAAAAAATGCTGTCATTATTCTTTCTGGACTGTCAATTTTTATGGCAGAAAACACCATCTCATAGGAATAACTACAACACAAAGTTGATCCTGCAGGCAGCCTGCAATATTGACCTCAAAAGGAGCAGGCAGCCACCCCCTCAACACGCACATATACACCTTATAGCTACAGTCAGCGCAGAAGAGATAAGGAGGAGTCAGCAGAGGCTTGCACTGGCTTGCACTTCTTGCTAATAGTGACTGTCCATCACTACTAGCTAGGTCAAATAGACCAGGCTTTTGTTAACATCCTCTGGCTATGGAGAGAGCAGTTCGCACTTCCCGGAGTTATTGTTTCAGGCATTCTGCCAGGCAGCCTCTTTACACCCTTCATTTTCAGAGATTTTCTTTGCAATGCTAATTGATAGAGACTTAGATTGCCAGGTTTGTTTTTAAGTGAGATTCCAGGAAAAAAGATGGCAATCTTTTCCTCCCCCTCCTCTCCCCCCTCTTCTGCAGGGACCTATGGACATAACGTAAGAGCTGATTTCTGCTGCAGATACAGTTTGACCATACCCTAGTGCTGACCGGCCCTTGCTGCCCATGTTCCCTTGGCCTCATCGTGCTGTTGCATGACAGTCATAATCAAAACAACTGTTTGTGAACTCTCCCATTTCTTCTCGAAACAGTATCAGGGGAAATAGTATTCCCCCTTCTCCTCCCATTATTTATTCATTTCACAAAGCATTGTAAAAAAAAAGATTTTAACTGAATTGAAAAGGGGGATGGGAATTGTGTGGGGAAAGAAACAGGAATACCAAAACCAAGATGCTTAACAAACCCAGCATCTCTTTGGTTTATAGATTGTCTTTAGGCTCCCACTAAAAATCCGTGGAATTTAGCTATAGATCTCAGTTGGGTCCAAATGTGGAAACCCGCTGTGTCCTCTGCCAGTGCATCTGTAGAGGATTCCAAATCACATGTGGCATACGCTGAAAATACATGGGTGAGGGGCATGCATGCATGCAAATAACATATAGGAGAGGCAACAGTCATTAGACAGGGACTAGCCACATTGCTCCTTATAATGGCTCTGAAGAGAGGTCTGCATCTACCCTAGTCCAGACCAGGGCATCAGGAGCTCCTCTCTCTCCCTCCAGAGCAGCCCTAGTGTTAGGAGATGCAAAGGCGGCCCCACAATCATGCTAGCGTGAATGGGATGCCGAATTATTCAGTGCAGCATAGGCTCTGTCACCAGGCGCCTGCCTGGGGAGCCTTAGGACAAGCTCAGCCCTCTAGAAATCCCTACATCAAACATTTTCTAGGGCAGTACAATGCTATTGATGTTGAAGCACAACTTTCATCCTGAAGGAGGCAAGATCAATTTCACTAGCTGGTCTTCAGACGTTAACACCTCATAAAAAGGACGCTCATGCCCTGCTTATCTGGAGTGCATCTTTAATTATCTTTTGGTACACCTTTTGCAGCCCATTACTTACCAGGCAACACTGCTTTAACTATGGGCTTGACAAAAAAAGGCAGCTCTTACATCATTGCTACAAAGCAACCCTGGAGAACTGCAAAGAGATTTCAGGTTCAAGTGGAAAAACGTGGAATTCAGCAAAACAACAAAGATTTCTTGTTTTGAAAATAATTCAATGGCCAGACATGCACATGATGTGTCAGGGCAAATGGGATGGAGGCCCATTTTCACCTTGAGCAAAAAGAGGGCAATCCTTGGTTTCTAGGAGCATTCATTCCCCACTCCAGTACTGGCTCCTGAGAGCTAGCACCTGCACCACTGAGCTTTCCCTTATAGTTAACACCTTTATTATGCCAAAGCGTTGCTCTGGCCTTTTTCTCTTAACTGAAATGAATGTTGTTCCTAACACCTGGAGGTGGAGGAAAACAGCACTGCTGAAAACAGCACAATCCATTAAGCCTCGCTCTGACTCAGTACCCATTAAAACAATAGATTTCAGGGTGAAAAGGGCATTAAGCCAGTTTCACATAACTTCTGAATAATCTCACACTTCAGATTTTCTTATTTCTAACCCTTAAAATAATTCATGGCACTGATTGTAAGTATGGTGACCCCAGATTTCATATAAAGAAAGTGTCCTACTCACTAAGAGCAAATGTCAGCTCAGTCAGTCAGCAACTTACCGGTACTTTTATCCATTATATTTTCAGCCCAGAGACTTTCCAAGGTGGATTAGAGTTTAAGTATGCAGAAAACACAATGTGCTTCTATTTTGTTGATTTATCCAGTCTTTTTATAAACCTATCTAAAGTTTTAGCTTCCAGAGCATCCTTTGACTAGGACTTCCACAGCTTAACTATGTGTTATATGAAATAACACTTTTATTTGTTCTTAACATGTTGCCTGCTAGAATCACTTGACGCATATTGCCTCCCACACCAGAATGAGAAATGACCTCTGCTGATCCCAGCGGCTCATGCTGCCCATTATTTCATCAAACCCGATCACTTTCCTCTCTCAGCCTCCTCTTTTCCAAACTGAAGAATCTCATCTTACTCACCATACCTGGTCTACAATTACTTGCTCTGTGGTAACTGCTCCACGCCTTTGATAGTTCATGTTGCCCTTTTCTGAACTTTTTCCAGTTCTATTCTATACTTTCTGATATGGGAAGACTAGAATGACTCTCAGTATTAAGGGTGTTGCTGAATCATGGTGTTTTACCAATTATTGTGGTGATAATGATTTTTTTCTTCACTGTTTTCCTAATGTTTATTTTGCTTTTTTTGCCCATCACTGAGATGGGCTTCTCATAGAACAATCTATCAGTCTCCAAGTTCACATTTCTGAGTTGCAATGTTCATCTGTTTTCTGAACCTGAAAACAGTTCCTTACTTGTGCTGTCATTATGCTCCCTACTGGTGAGTTTTTGAGTCCCACGGCAGTCTTGAAAGAAATTTTCATCTCTTTCAGAGAGAAGACTGCCTTAACTTCTAAAGAAAATAAGACCCCAGGTAAAATTGAAGCCAAAACATTTGCAAACTTAGTGTCTTTCATTAAATGGTGTTCAACACCATTCATTTTTCTTCCAGGCAATAGAAAAATGTACTGGGAGATGTCAAAAAAACACAGACTTGCTGGGAAAGTGGTGATCAGTGCTTTGCACTCTCACGTAATACAATATCTCTTGCTCTGGTGGAGGGAAATCTCTCTGCTTGTGGGAGAGATCTGCTTCACACAACCACACGAAACACTGATCTGGGGTTTGGGCAGACGGAGCCTGAGCCTGTAAAGAGTTAGGATGACCATAGAGAAGGGCAAATCAGCAGAGTTCACACCAGTGCAGGAATGGGCTGGAGTAGGATTGCCACTTTTAATATGCCTAACGCATAGATTATTGGTATCCTTGTACCCCTTTGAAGGCCAAGTAGAAAAGCCTCCCAGGAATCCATGCGGTAGCAAACCTGTGTCCACTAAAATCCTGCCTTAAGAACATCAAAAAATTGTGTATAAAATACCCTCCTCAAGTGCAGCCTGGGCCTCCCCAGAGGATTACTGAGTGTAGTTCAGTTCAGCACGCCCTTGCTTGCTCCAGCACCACTGAGATAACTACATTTTCGCTTAAATCCAGCGGTACAGGCATACCTTGTTCTAAGTGTACTTCGCTTTATTGTGCTTTGCAGATATTGCATTTTTGTTGCATCATTTTCTACCAATGAAGTACTTTTTAAGGATGTTCCTTGGCTTTTTAGACATAATGCTACTGTACGCTTAATAGATTACAGTAGAGAGTAAGCATAATTTTTATATGCACGTGATATCTCCAAGGTGTGCCTGTACTTCATGGCCAGTATGGTGAGGTTCACAACTGCATTGCTTTGTGGCTGTTCTTCCCCTCACACTCCCTGCCGTCTCCTTCCCTGTCTCTTTGTAAGAGCCTGACTGTCTTTGTCCTCACCCGAGCTGTTTGTATAACTGGCAGATGCCCAATGACTGATCAGTTCCAGAAACATTTGGGGTCTCTCAGCACCTGAAAGGATCAGACCTCTGAACTGCAGATGGTTTAGGACAAGGACTATGTGCTGGCAGAATACAAACACACCCTTGTGATACTACAGAAATACTACATATCACAACATCATAGTCTGCCGAACTTGATTACAATAACTAGTAGCCTAAAGATGAGTGAATTTGGCCTTAAGGCTAGTCTGCTGGGACTGGAGACAAGTTGTCTGGAGTCTTCTCCTCCCTGTTCAAGGAACTATCACTCTGACCTCCCTTGTCAGTCCTACTCCTTCTCATCTGCCAAATAACATCCCCACCCATGTGGCTGTACTGAAATGGGCTTCCCACCCATCTCAACCATCTGCTACTGACCCCATTTCTGTGCTAGATTTGAGCTGGCTTTTTTGTATCACAGTTAGCTTTCCATTACAATATTCCTGTTCCAGCCATGAAGGAGAAAAAAAATGCTCAGAGCCAGACAACTCTATCAATTGATATGGCTTGTTCATTAACTGAGAAACACGATAAAGATGCATTAGCTGGTCCCAACAGACCCTGGAGAACAGGGAACTAATTGGAAACCGTTTTTTTTTCCCCAACACTGCACTCCCGTGTTTACCATGAATGTGAAGAACTCTGAAACCTAAGGCAATGTATTTCAAATCAGGAAGCAGAAACACGGTTAGGAATTCCTTCAGAGAGAAAGAAGAAGTGATTTCAGATAACCAATACTATATATTAAAATACAGATGAACTGTCATCAAGTGGTAAAGGGAAAGAATAAGTTGTCGAAATGCTGATGGTTTGCTAGAGACATCCTCTTTGGCCTGTTTTAACCCCTCAGCCTATAGTGCTGTAGGATGCAGAGGCAAGGATCCTTAGCTGTAGTTAATCCAGTTTTGAAAGGTCTAAACTACTCAGGCTTTTCCAACACAACCAATATGAACAAGGCTGTCTGCTCACATGTAATTTATCCTTGCGAGGTACTTTCAGTATTATTACATAGCTTCCCCAAGCGAGAGAAAGCATTTTTTTGCTCACATACCTTAAAAAAATCCCTGTCAAATACCTGTAGCATATATCCAGTTTAAAAAATTCCATCAGATACCTGTAGCATAAATCCAGCCTTTATAAACTGAGATGTTACTCTATTTTTTTAAAGCTACCTCCCGCAATAAAAGAAAGACATCAGAGATGTTCATAAAATTATATATAGTAGCACGAACATTATTGACTTCCAGTAGACACCAGTAAAACCAAATCCAGAACTGTAAATCACACAACTGTGTTCAAAACTGAAGCTCTTTGTGCAACCTGGAATTCAATCTGGTAGGCTTTGGCTGTCTATTTAGAAGGACTTATTAATACAATGTTGGTTGAAGACCATCATGATAAAAAAAGTGTTTCACCTTTCTATTCTTTTTTATTAACAGAAAAATACCCATGGTGACAGTGTTAGCATGAGCATATAGAACTGACTTAAATTAATCTCTAAAATGCACAAACTGAATTTGTAGTAAAATAAACAAGAAATCCATACTTTTATAGCTTATGGGTGATACTTAGTTCTTAATCTTTGCAAAGAATAAAGTATTTGGCTGGGACTTTTATAGCTGCCAATTTCCAAAACTTGAATTATGCTCCCAATTATGTTAAAAATGTAACAGAAGAGAATTAGTTTTATCAAACATCCAAGGAATCCATTTACTTATGAGAAGGACAGAGCAGAGATACGTGCAAAGGTTTATTTGCTCCCAAGCCACAAATAATAGTCATTACAACAACAAGCAGCAATACTATACCCCATTGTTTCCTCTTATGCATGTCTCGTTCCTCTTTAAATATGGGAATCTGCTGAAAATCTTGACTATTAACCTCAGAACTGTAACATGTGTAAACAGCAACATGAAATATTTTTGCAGACCATACTTTTCCTTAGCTTCTCTAATCTTAGAACTGAAAGGTTAAAGTAAAATAATTTGTAACTCCCTATTAAAAATGAAAAATGACAGAGGAACAGTCCCGCATTCACTAGTTCCATTAGAAGTCAGACATTAAGCAATGAATCTACTCTAAGCAGAGTAGTTTCATTGTGGCATTTAACCCTGATTAAAAAAATGTTTAATTGATAATTCCATCTCCTTAGGTAACTTTCACTCTTTTAAACCAGCTTCAAATCCAGTTTCAAGTTGGCTGCAGTTCATTTCCAAGTAGCTTCCTACAAGAAGCCAAATCCCTTAATCCTTACTTCTACAGAAAGTTGCTGTTTACACAAGGCACATCACTGACTCCAGCAGGATGAGTCACGCCATAAAGGTTGGTCTGAATTAGACTAATCCTCCTCCCCCTCAGCTTTTATTTTTTAAAGAATTTTAAAAGACAGAGAAGAGCTAACATGTCTCTATCTAGTCTCTGGCATCTACCAAGAACACCAAACAAAAGAGGCAGACTACCCGGCAAATACCCTTTGTACTTCCCGATGAAAGTGAGATAGTCAATATCTCTAAGTTAGAGATAGCGAATGTTTCTAAACTGAAGGGGGAACAAGTTTTCTCCACTCCTAGGTACAAGAGCAACATCAGTGTTTGAAAATCTGAGTGATAGATACATTGATCTCAAACAGTGTGTGAAATGGGGCAGCTATGTCTTGGGGGTTAGGGAAGGAGAATGCACAGGTCCATTTTATTGTTTTCAGCAGAACTAACACATCTCAGTTACAAACCCAGTCACTATGGAGACCTTGGGACCCTACAGACACAATTACAGTGAAAAAAAACTTTTTAAAAACTAACGTAGCTGTCTTTGAAATCTCAAAGAAGATCATAGGTCCCATCTTTACATTACTGGTTAGAAACCCTACCTGTTGATCTCACAGCGAACATCTCTCTCAGTCTTAGATTCTTAAAAAGTACTTGCGGTTTTAATTACCAACCTAATACGAAATCTAAACCAAGTGATGCAAGTGAAAGAAAAAAAATTAGTACACAATTATGAGGGAGCATGCTTTTTTTTTTCTTTCCAACTTGTCTTTAAGTTTATGCTCTCCCTCTCCTTTCTATGCCCTTGACTACTATAAAAATAGACTCAGTTTAGCCATCTGTGCAGCCTGAAGCAGGGTAAAGCTAGATGAGCTCACCCTCTTCAAATGCGTAGAGTGCTGTCATCATGGTGGCAGCTCTGCTGGTTGCTAGCCAGCAGCATCCGCGTGTTCTCCCACGTAAGAAAGAACATGGAGCTGTGTTCATCTTGTCACAAGAGAGATAGATATTCCAAACTATAAATCTGGCTTCTAGTAGGCGTGGCCAGAGCCGCCCAGGTTGTCTGACCTCAGTGACACTTTGCTGTGTACTGTGCTATTGAGAGCTGCCAACTCATGACAGCATGGCAGGTCTTCGTTGAGTCACTTTGTGGCACTGACTAAGAGACAAAGGAAAAATAATCAATTAAGGAAAGGAAAAAAATCTCAGAAGTTATGGTTGGTGAGGTAAAGGATGCAGAAATAGTTTTATTTCCTGTAAACTCAGCAAAGTAAATTCATTCAATAATTCACTCAGCTGCTTGGGATTAGTAGTTTCTAATGTAGATTACAGCTGTCAATAAATGCAGTTGACTAACAAATCACATTTCCAGTGTTGTGGCCACAAAGTTAGGTAGCCTATTGGTCCAAAATGTGAAGACAAAAATTCAAACATTTCACAAAATAGGATAGAGCAGGCTCTGCAAAATAACTCCTTCAAAATCATTGTTAGGTACATATTAACAACACCTATGAAACACAAGAAAGACCACACATTGAAAGCAGTGGATTCTCTGCCTTTTGATGTCTTCAAGGAAAGATACAATTGAAAAGTGTGCTTTAATTAAGTGCCCATTACTGAGCTAAATTCAGAGAAGCAAGATAATATTTAATGGCTCGTGTTGGCCAGACTAGATGATGCTATGGAACTCCTGGCTTTAAATGGTGAAAACTGGAACTATATTCACCTGGTTAAGTAAACCAAAGACTCCTCTCGCTGTCAAGGGAAACAGCCTTTCTAAAAGTCACGCAAAGATAGTGTCTTGGATTAGAAATGGAAGCGCCGAGAGTGCACTTGCTCCAAAGGTCTACGCAGGGAATTGCCTTCATTAATTATTTCACTTTGAGATCTAAGGCTGTGGAGATGCCGGGGCTGGTACAGCTGTGGTGTCACTCAGGCTGGCCACAGAAACTGGCCCCTGCTGGAGGCCCACATGCTGGGCTAGCTGGTTTTGTGATCATAGTCCATCTGGGCCAGGAAGAGTATCACATTGTTCATAAAGAACGTAAATCAGCTATTGTTGGTGAAGGAGATAGAAGAGCAAGCCAGCTGCCTTCCCCAGGTGACCTGGTGTGGGCAGTCGTCACTGGAGTGTGGCAGGAAGGATAACATGATGTCACCCCTGCCCCTCCTCTGGCTGCTTTTGGCCACCAGCCAGTCTAACCACGTCCACAGAGGTGTGTGAGCAGCAGTCACGTGTGTCCACGGGGCAAGAGGAAGGGTTTGACTCCCCATCCCTGGGTCGAGTCACCGATCTCTGCCCTGCACCTCCTTGCTCAAGAGCTGCTTTATCTCCCGTGTACTTGACTGCCCTCACCAGTCAACTTCATGCATCAGCACATCCATCCTTTTAAACAGCACATTTGTTTACATTCTAATTAAAACTGCTTTAATTGTACCCTTGGAACTTCCTGGTGTGTGGGCAGAGTTCCTTGTGCAGGGCAGTCCTAGGCACAAAGCTCGTGTCTTCTCAGGACCTTCTCAGGACCGCTGGGCAGGGATTTACAGGCAGGCAGGAACAATTTGCATAGAAAGTTTCAAAGAGCAAGAAATTAAGTAATGGGCTACAAAAAATAGGCTGAATTTTAGGAATTTCTGCCAGATACTGAGACCTTGTACGTGGAATCACACATGCTTTTCCTTTCCATCAGCAAAGCAACCCAAGCAACTGTGCCACGCAGATGGTACTCCAGGTAGGCAACCTGGATGGTTTTTACTGATGGTATCCTTGTAAATATTACCTGTAATCTCCACAGGAGGCCTCAGCAAAAAAAAAGAAGAAGTAGAACAAGCCACAATGCTTTGGGCAAGAATAGCTGTGAATGAAATATGGAGGCAGGGAAACAGTCTCAGGACAGAACAGAATTAACCCAAGTACATGCAAAGTCGATCTCCTCTACAGACACCCTTTTCCGCAACACACTGCTCGTGCTGGGAAAACATCAGGACTTCTTCTTTGAAGAAAACAGCTCTACAGGCACGTTCATTAACACATAGTTAGAGGAGCAGCTGTATTTAGCCTTCAGGCAAGCAGAGAGAACAGCATAGTCAACATTGCTCACTCTGTTAATCCTCTACCCTGTCAAAGTCACTGCCAAGCAAACAGGTAGCAGAGCACTGAGGAAACAAGGGGATGGCCCCTGCCATCCAACGTCTCTGTCTGTGGGCATGGGCACCTAATGACTTCTTTGGGCAAGCTTACCACTGAGTCTGAGGTCCCAAAATGGCATAGAGTAGAAAATATTGGATTTAATACACTTCGAATCAGCAGTTTCCAAAAGGGAAGGTATTATATAGTATGAAGTCTGACATAAAATGCCCAAGACTGTGCTTGTAACTCTTTTTGTGTAACATATTGAGCAAATCAATGGGGATCACCTCCACAGTAGTTCCCTTCTAAGCTGACACACAGCTGCATACGATGCTACCACCGTTCAAAGCAATTCCACAGATCGTTTTCTGAATGGCTGCTGAGGCTCTTCACTGGTTTTGCTTTCACATCTTCAAAATTTAAAAGTAAGAAGAAATGTTTTGCTGTGAGGGTGGGGAGGCCCTGGCCCAGGTTGCCCAGAGCAGTGGTGGCTGCCCCATCCCTGGAGGTGTTCAAGGCCAGGTTGGATGGGGCTTGGAGCCCCCTGATCCAGTGGGAGGTGTCCCTGCCCATGGCAGGCGGTGGAACTGGGTGGGCTTTGAGGTCCCTTCCAACCCAAACCATTCTGTGATTCCTGAGCAGCAGCAGAAATGCCCCGTCCCGGTTATTTCAGCCCGGTGTGCAGAACGCCTGCTGCCCTGCAGCCCCAGCTGGGCTGTGCGAATGTTGGGGTGTCCTGTGCAGGGACAGGAGCTGGACTCGATGGTCCTTGAGGGCCCCTTCCAGCTCAGGCCATCCTGGGATTCTGTGAGTCTCCAGCCTCTCCTCCCCTGTGTTTCCCGCTTGCGCCACCCGAGGGCGCTCTCGGCTCAGCCGCGCACGGCGGGCGGCGCTGCATGTGCTGCACACACACACCCCCCCCCGCCCAGCTATGGACGAGTCCGCCCCCCCACACACCGCTCCCTGTGGCGCGGCCCGGCCCCGCCCCCTGCGCGGCGCCCTTACCGGTGGCGGCGGGGCTGGGGGGGCGCAGAGCAGTCATGGCAGCGGCGGGGGTGACGGCCGAGGTGCGGCTCCGCGATGGCAGCTGCCACTTCCAGCGCTCCCGTCTCATCTGGATGATCGCCATCACCTTCGGGATGGTGCTGCTCGGAGTAAGGAGCGGGGGGCACGCAGGAATGGGGGGGGATACTGGAGGTGGAGGGAGGGGACACGGGCAGGGGGGATGCACGGGACTGGGGATACCGGGGGGGAGGCAGCATCTCCCGCGGAGCTGCAGCTCACGGAGGGGGTCGGACCCTGCGGGAGCTTCGCTGCCGGTGTCACGGCACGCAGCTCGGTAGCTGGGGCAGAGCCTGCCCTCCGCACCCCGCTGTGCGCGGAAAGGCCTCTTCCCAAAACAAACCGGGAGAACACGGAGAGAGCTGGGGTTGTTCAGCCTGGAGAAGAGAGAGCGCCAGGGAGGCCTGAGAGCAGCCTCCCAGCACTGAAAGGGGCTTCAGGAGAGGCTGGGAGGGGCTCTTGTCAGGGAGGGCAGGGACAGGATGAGGGGAAGGGGTTTGAGCGGAAAGAGGGGAGACTGAGATGAGATCTTAGGGAGAAATGTTTTCCTGTGAGGGGGGGGAGGCCCTGGCCCAGGTTGCCCAGAGCAGCGGTGGCTGCCCTATCCCTGGAGGTGTTCAAGGCCAGGCTGGATGGGGCTTGGAGCCCCCTGATCCAGTGGGAGGTGTCCCTGCCCATGGCAGGGGGTGGCACTGGATGATCCTTGAAGTCCCTTTCAGCCCAAACCGTTCTAATGATTCTATGAAAATGGGAACTGAATCTTGTGATATCTTGTGGTATCACTTGTGAGGGAGCTGGACACATCTGTGAGGGGAGTTTAGGGGGAAAAAAGAATAACCTACTTGAACAGAATTCTAGAGTGAAGTGAGGCATTGGCACTGAAAACACGTAGCATCCTTGGGTGCAATTACGGCAGTGCAGGTGCTGCGGCTCCTGGCAATGTGTGTTGCAGGCAGCTGTGACAGCGTCTTCACCAGACCAGTCACTGCGTTGTGCATCGTCTGGGACAGCCATTGGTTGTGTTGATAATAAGGCACATTTCAAAGCGATGGCTTTGGTTACAGACTACATTAACTGGCAGTGTTGCTGGAATAAAGAGTAATTCAGTTGACATGTTGTCGTAATTTCCACAAATGGGCCTCAGCTAAGGTAGGTCAGGTGACTGAAGTGGGGAGATCAGTGACAGCTCTGATACATCACATGAATTTGTGGAGGTCACCCATTGACTTCCATGTGTTGAGGTTTTTCTTCTGTTGGTATGGGTTTCCCACACATAAGAACCACCACTGAAAAAAAGACGGTCAAGGCAGGCCAAAGAGCTCAGAAAACAGCTTTTGGACTGTTTCAAGAAACAGAAGGAGCTTTAAGCAGATTCCCTGTTTAAATCCATGATCTGGCCACATCCTTGACATACCCAAATTTACTTGTGGTTGGCGACAGAAGCGTTGATACGAGAGGAAAGATAAGCCAGTGTGAGCCTTGGCCCAGCTTAGTGTTCAGCTTATGTCCCCAATGGACTCTAAAGTGCATAACTTCTTGTCTCCCTTCTTTTCCTCCACAGCTTCTTAAAACAAACTTAGACAGTGGGATGGGCTGTGGACAACTCGGTGACAGGAAAGATACCTGAGCACCAGGTCTTGGGTTTCGGGCTCAGTTATCTTCAGTGACCTGTTCAAAATAGCACAAAATCCCGCGTTATATTTTTTAAGGGACAAAAGAAGCGAGGCTGATCCCCTGCTTATAGATAGGTGGTTATTCCTCCTCGGTCCCTTCATTGTTAGAGTTCTTCCTGTCAGTTGCATCAGATTAACTTCTTCAGGGCACAGACAATGTATTTTTGCTGCTCCCCTGGGTAATAGGTAATGAGCTTACACCTTAAACGCCACTTAACATGCAGACGTGCTCTTGGTACACAAATAGCAACCTTAAACTTACCACCTCGGTGTCTTGTGTGTCAAGGGAAAGAAATTACATAGGTTTGAGTCTTCTTAAGTGTACTTTAGAAGGCTAGTGGTCTGCTTGAAGACTATGGATGGGGTCTTGGACAAGGTTAATGGAGTGAAAGAGTTGAAATACTGTGAATAGGTGACCTCTAAACCATGCTTGACAGATGTGAGGGGTGGGAGAAGCAAAAAGAAAGCTCATTTGAAGGTTAAATTGATAATAATTCTATCTTGAAGTAAGCTAACTAATTTTTTTTTTTTTTTTTTTTTTTTTTTTGTAGTGGGTAACACTTTGGCCTTCAACTATACCTTATAACTATTTGGGAATATTTGGTACCTTCCTCAATTACTTAGTGAAAAACCACCACAAATGGGTATGCTACGGGTAAGTTATGTTTGACTGTTTGATTATTTTGCATCTCTCCTGTTGCCTCTCTCTGACTCTTCTGCGTAGTCTGTGTTAACAGGCTTTCCTGTAGCCCAGTTGTTAATTACATTTAAAGAGCTCTTCTCTGAGCTCATTACAACTAAGAGGGTGGGGTAATAAGTATGTAGATGGCTAGACTGGTTGAGACCAGTATGAAAGTTTAAAAACTCACCTTCAAATTTGGTATCACCTGGAGTGAGAAAGGAAGAAAACTAAGATAGTGCTTCTGGAGACAGTTATTAATCTATATGTAAACTTACATGTGTAACACCTTCTAAAATAGGTTCTGTTGTCAGTTTGTAACTTAAGTAGTCAGATTCTCTCTTGAGGAGGTTTTTTTTCCCTAGTTTCAATTAAAGAACATTTTCTACCCTGCTACAAATTATACTAATCCTGTCTACCTACTGAAGAAGCTGCATAGTGCTAAGTTTTGCTGCTAGATTTTGTTATTTTAATTAGTAAAAGAGCTGAAAAACACTGCCCTGTAATCAGATCTCTCACTTGCTGACTCCCTGTAAAGACTTTGCTTATTTTACCATGCATCATGTAGAAGATAAACCTTCATCTTTGCTCAGAGCGTCCTTTGCTTTAACAAGGTATTGAATTGGTCCTAACATAATATCCTGAGGAACCTTTCACAAAAAAGCTTCTGTATGAAAATTTGCAGATCAAGTTTGACTAAAAGTCACATATTCTGAATCTGAACATACACTTGTCTTCGTGGAACTAAACCTATAAAAAACTTCAGTAACTCATTAGGACTACTAAAAATACTTCTGTAAGCAAAAGGATAGATTTTGGACACTTAACTAAGATTAACTTGTACTGCTTTCACTAAGCATTTGGCATTTTGGCTTAATCTAAGACCTGAAAGCTTTGCAAACATGCAGTGGATACTTAAAATGGCAGGTCCAGGCATATTGCATGAGTTGCAGTTCCTCTTATTTTTTCAGTGGACTTTGTTTTCTTTTAAAACTGCACGTTTTTTTCCTTAAGGTAAGAAACGTACCTCGACTTCCTAGGTTACAGCAAGATGTCACTTCTGTGCTTCCAGTTTCACATTCTCTGCATAATGCATGTGGGATACAACTCCCTAATTTTCAACAAGATAAAACCTGTTTTCTTTTTATTAGGTTCTGGGTATCCTGGTTGATTCACGTAGTAGAAGCCTTCTACGGTGTTAAGTTATGCCAGTAAGTTGTTCCCCTCCCTTACCCCAACACAGATTCTCT
Source organism: Neomorphus geoffroyi (assembly GCA_033558235.1). NCBI lineage: Eukaryota > Metazoa > Chordata > Aves > Cuculiformes > Neomorphidae > Neomorphus > Neomorphus geoffroyi. The sequence goes on from JAUMJM010000016.1 coordinate 35,073,135, forward strand.
GAAAGTGATTTCTGACACGAGTGAGATTTTGGTGATTTGGCTGATTTTGGTGGTTCTCGGCAGTCGTATTCTTTCAGAGGGTACTGATAAAATTCTTGCTGATGGTTTGCTGTCCTCCACAAGCGGTGGATGCAAATTCTGCTGGTGGTTACTGTTGTACAGCGTGGTGAAAGCAAGAGATGGCAACTTGCAGGATGGGCAGCAGCAAGGTTTGCCAGAGCTTGTCTGTCCACCTCTGCGCTTTAGGAAGCAGAGGGAACAATAGGCAGTGTAGAAACTGATAACTTCAGGCATTATAACTCCATCAGATCTTACCTCTTTGGAATTTTGAGACTGCTAATTACCAGTTTAAGTGATTGCATTTATATTGTGAGAACACAATATATCCCATTTGGGACTATTTGAGCTGCTTGTATCTGCAAGTTTGTGGGGTGAAATACTTGGACTAAACAGATGATAAAAGTAAGGCCAACTGAGTCTTACATTAGGATAACAAATTATTTGGAAAGGTATGCTGTCCAAACAGATTGTGCTTCCTTTCATTTGAGTTTTGTTTGTAATAATTCAGAAGAATGTAGATGTTTGTTTTCATGCTCTACAGAGTAGGTAGCCAGTGAATCAACATTGAGAAATGTGTTAATTGGCACTTGCTACACAATCATTTTGTATATTTGGAGGATATGGAATGATTTAAGAGTTGAAACTGTTCTAGCAAAGGTCAATAGAGGGAGCTCCCTTGTAGATTAATGAATTGGAGCATAGTTAAACTTGACATAATTGTTTACTAGAAATGTGAAATCAGTTGGGTTTTCCATCATGTTTGTACATGCTCTTTTCTCTGAAAATTCAGTAGTATTTCCCAACAACAGTGAGCTGCAGGAAAAGGTGCCCTTTTCTGTAATATACAGAAGAATTCATGTATGCCAAGTTAAAACTGACACAGTTTGCGTCATAAATTGAGTCAAGTGTTTTCAGCCCCCTGTACCTGTAATTTTCTAGCCACAAGTTCAGGGAACAGTACTTCTCTCACCTGCATTGCATAGTAGTTGTCAGGCCTCTTTGCCCTTCAGTGACAGTAGTCCACAGGAAGTTATATATAGACTTGTGTATTAAGATTAGTATTAAGCTACTCTAATTTCCTGGTTCTTATTACTTATAGCATAATTAATTTTAAACAGCATAGATTGAGATTACAATTTATATATTATTGAGGAAATTGTGTGCGTGAAATTTCTGGAAGAGCCTTTATTCCATAGGTATTTAAAATCCACTAAAATCACAAGAGTTGGTGTGTTTGGTTGGTACATAGAATAAGTGTCAGTAGATTGAAGTTAACGATGCTAAGATCAAACATTCTAATCAAGTCTGATGTATTGAGGATGGGTCTTTTGACACGCTTTATGCTTTTGTTAATGTTACAGATCTAAAGGAATCACTGACCCAGCGGTTCAGTTTCACTGGTTCATTCAGACGCTTCTGTTTGGGTACGCTTCCTTCGGCCTCCTGGTGTCTTACAAACCTTCAGCCAAGAAGCACTAGTAGAAGACAGCAGCAGAAGTCACTTCACACATTCTTCATCCTCACTTTTCAGAAAAACGTGCTCACCTGTGTGTCTTGGTGCTGTAACCAGCTGAATTACATTCCTGCTACATGATGCAGTGCCCTTCTACCCAAGTAATTCTCCTCTTACTAAATAGGACAATTACAATTCTCAGGGCCCTGTGGATAGATAGTTCAGTAGAAATTCAGCCCTTCAGTCTTGGCACTGCCAACATATAATCCCATTTATTATGCAAGAAGCCAAGTTTTTCCTCTGCAGTTTTTGCTGTATGCTGTACACTCTGGTTGTCATTGTTGAGTCCCTGACAGCTGGTAGTGGTTGTTGATAAATTACTTTTTCACGGGGAGGAGTTTTCTTCTACAACAGGGAGAACTGTTTACAGCTACAAGGCACAAGGCAGCTTGGACCTGGTTTGTGATGGGATTTAAACTGACCTATGTTTTCTCTACTGGACCTTTTACTGGCTGCTGCTGTTGTTAGAGCCCGGTCTTTGTTTTGTTGATTTATTTTCTACAACAAAGTACAGACCACTTTATTGCTGTAGGCACATTGAAAAGAGCAAATCTCAGTTCAGGTTGAGGTGCACTGGTGAGCTTGGATACATAAAGCACTTGAACTTAGTTTAATACATGTGCCTTAAATCTCATGCAGCTTTTGAACGAAGATTTTAGTCTTCTCATCTTGTAGCTTTGAGGGCAGCTTTTTGAAAAGTAATTTATTATTCAAGAAAAAAAATCAACTGGCATTCCAAAACTGAATTGAAAATTTTATATTTGTGAATGAAATTAGATACAGTGTGTAAACATACACTACTGTTTCCCAGAGGCTGATGCACTGAACTCTGTGGTTGATAGACCCTCTTCAGCACCCCTCTGAGTGCATCCTGTGTGTGCAGTGAGCCTTTCATTATACTGTCTTTTACCTTTGAAAATTTGAGCAGTAATTTAGTCTGTCTTGGTTTAGCACTTTAAAGAGTACTAACTATTTAAAATACTAACTATGGTGTGGGGAGAAGTTTAGCCATGCCACCTGTGGAGCTACTGTTCTAGAAGAAAGGAGAAGAGAAGGTTGTTCTTCCTCTAACAAGGAGCAAACTTCTGCCTTGTGCAGTACCTGCAGACTGTGGCACTTCTGATGGAGAAGTCTTATTCAACCATGGGTACTTAGTTTCTGCTTTTCAGTGGGTACTAAAAGCACAGAGAACGGAAGGGTTTGAAATGGTGGTTTGGTTTTTAAATGGCAAACTGATAACTTTAATCTTTTGTAGAGCGGTAGAAACTCATGTTTAGTGGGTAGAAATCCAACAGGAATGTCCAGAGCCTGAGATATGTTTTCCTATGTAACCTTTTATCTTACTCTGTGACTCTGGAATAAAGATTTAAAAAAAAAAAAAAGTGAAGTAATTGTTTCTCTTTTTAATTTATCCTGGAAATAAATGTCTGTGCAAAGTACACAGGCATCTTTACACTAATATCAGTTTTCACACTTGGAAGATATAGAATCAGCTGTCTGTGTGTGTTCCAGTCCCACAGAAATCTAGTACTTCTGACAAGGCAAGGTGGTGTTGCGACTTGTCTCTAAAAAAAATCTCTAGGACACTAAAACATGAAACACGAAGTATTATACAAGATGAATGCTAATTGAATTCTTAATGAGCATTAAGAATGTGAAAGGATAAAAGGAATAACTTTAATTCAACATTTCCCTGATAGCGTTCCAGTAAAGAGGAAAAGATGTAATAATTATGCCAAGATTAGTTGAGCAGTTAGGAAAGCCTGCAAAAGAATTTTTTCTTCTTAATAGGCATTTTTGCCCTTGTTTGCTACTGTTTGCTTTAATCAGTGAAGTTGTAAATAAGGTCAGAACCACTTTGATAGTTTCCCCTCCCAGCCTGAACACCAAGCAGCGGTGGTGCTCACCTCCACAGCTTTCACAGCCCTTCTGTGAGGGCTCTGGGATGGCTGTGCATAAATCACAGCTTGGAGAAGGTAACTGCTTAATTAGGAGGGCTTCTTTTCAGAGGGGCAATGGTAAAAGCCTCCTCAGTGCAACCCCAGCCTCCCTGAGTTGTTTTTTTGAGTTTTTTGCTTGTTCTCAGCTGTCTGGAGGTTGTTGGGCATTGCTTATCAAACTGTTAAAAATGCTATTATGTCTATTCATCTACCCTCAAACATTTTCTTTTCCCTACCCTGCTTGGCAGCTGTTCAGTCCTTCCACTCATTTAAAAAAGCAAAAGAAAGAATTGACTTCCAGCCTCAGTGCCAGAGCTGTGAGCAGCATGGCTGCCTGTTTTCTCCTGGTTTTGAAGCCCACGTGATCCCCAGCTCAAAATCTTATGAGCAATGCTGACCAGCTTTTAATGTAAAACAGCTTTGAGGAAAAGAAAGAAACCCACAGAATGACAGGATTCAATTTAATAGCGAGATACCATTTCTGAATATTTGTTTTTGGTGCACCTACCATTGCAGCGAGATAAATGCATCCGAATACATGACAAAATTATTAGTTAGAAAAAAGCCAGCAGAAAGCAAGAATCCATGTCAGCAACTCACTAAGCTCATAGACACATACATTCATGGCTGGTAACAGGCTCTGTGGAAACAGCACTGGTTACACCAGGGATAAGCATTTCTCCAGGCTGTCCTAACAGCAATGAGGAGGGATTACTCTTAATCCCATGGAGCAATTCTTTCCACTGCAATCAAAATACCCTTTCCATAACAAAAAGGGAGAGCAACAGAAGTGAAGCCTTACCCTCCTACAGTGGCTCAAAGGCAAGGCTGAGCGTCAAACCATCTTCCACAGCCACACCTAGCCCTCCCCGCTTGCCACAAGTGGGGAGAGACTTTTCACAAGGGCCTGTAGGGATAGGATAAGGGAAAACGGCTTTGAACTGGAAGGGGGAAGATTTAGGTTAGACATTAGGGAGAAATTCTTCACAATATGGGTGGGGAGGCCCTGGCACAGGTTTCCCAGAGAAGCCGTGGCTGCCACCTCCCTGGAGGTGTTCAAGGCCAGGTTGGATGGGGCTTGGAGCCCCCTGATCCAATGGGAGGTGTCCCTGCCCATGGCAGGGGGGTGGAACAGGATGAGCTTTGAGGTCCCTTCCAACCCAAACCATTCTGTGATTCTATGATTTTTATTAGAATTTTTTCCCACAGCTACCGGTTTTGCTTCAGCTTTATTTAAAGTGAACACATAAAGTGCTTTTGAACAATGGGAAGTTCATCAGCTCAGGAGGGCACAACATCCCAAATGATTCTGCCTGAAAAAACCCCACATAGCTGTGGCACTTTGGGATGTGGTTTAGCAGACACGGTGGGGTTGGGCTGGTGGTTGGACTGGATGAGCTTAGAGGTCTTTTCCAACCTCAGTGGTTCTATGAGTATCTCTGAGATCTGTTTCACCAGATATCATGGACTTCATTCACCCACAGAAGCCCAGGCCGGGATACCTCTGCACCCAGGCTCTTCCAGTTGCCCTAGAACACAGCCCACATTTGCACTTGGTCTGTACGTGAGGCAGAATCTCTTTCCAAGCCCGTAAGAAGAGATACTTACTCAGCTGTGCTAGTGAGCAGTCTGGCAGTCTCCCATCCCGCTTCCCAGGGCAAGAGTCACACTCCTGCCTGGCTGTGATCCACTCTCTGGCAGCCCAGAGCTCCCCCGGGCATGAACAACGCAGGTTTTGCGTCAACAACAGAGAAGAAGAAAAAAGAAGACCTCACATTTTCAATGCAAGGCAGCTGTTGTACTCTGTGACAGAAGGACAAATCTTTCATTGCTGAGATGGTATAGCATAATTTTAATTATTTTTCAAATAAATACAACATTTCAATTTACTTTTTGCTGATTTAACAATTTGTGAAATTCTTATATAATCTTTATTTTCTTCACAGTACGTAAGAACACTTTATATAAAAATACTTCTTTAAATGAAACATTTAAAAACACATTATCAGATCTTCAAAATGCCATCTTCCCATTATATTTCGTAATGCAAAATGTTAGCAGCACAGATGTTTCAGTATTCTTTCCAATTGCACACATTCCTTTAAAAGTTTGATTTTGGTTCCCCCCACCCCATTTGGAAGTTTTTCATCATCATAGATTTAAAGCCAATGGACTTGCTTAAAAGCAGTATAGAATGGAAACCAACTCTGGTATCGTTATATTTACATGTAAAGCATTTACTGCTGAAGAGTGATTTACAATTTATGTTCTTGCTTACTGCAATAAAAATTAAACTAAACTGCATGTACCATGTTTGACATTTTAGGTATCTTCTAGACATGACTTTCCTTTTTTTCCATTTCATCTCCTGAAGCACATTTTCAATATCACACAGTGATTCTGACTGCATTGATTTTTGGTTACTCCATCTATTGGCTCTCTTGCCACAGTTTTGTGAAGACTTGCTATATGCAGTTGCCACTAATTAGAGAAGTTGTTAATACTCCGAGCTTCTAAAAAAATAAAGCCCAGGATAATGCAGGACGATAACCCAAGGGCTCAGACAGCAGAAGCTGTTGGCCACTACTGAGAAGCTGGGTTATAAAGTCCCATTTTCTTGCATAAATACCTAAGACATCCTCAAAATTTCTTCAGAGTTTAGCCAGAGGAGATGAGGGGATAATTAGAGCCTTATTTATGGTGGGTTTACGTCCCCAAATCTGCTCTTTACTGATGTGGTTCATTGCTTGTTTCAATGTAAGTGGCACATACTCAGCACAGACTCTGTCACCGCACATTTCCATACAGATTTCTTAAACTCGTCTGACCATGAAGAAAGAAGTCGTGTCTGACAGGCTGTGATTTGCAGGAGACCAAACTCCTTCCCCACCCCCCGCACCCTTGCTCTGGGTGGCAAGAAGGGAGAGAAACAAACATTGATAATTTTTAGTTCTGTGTGCGAACCAACATGGTCCTCCCAAAAACCAGACAAAGTCAGTGAACTTCTTTTATTTGCCCATCGTTTGTGAGAGTCTCTGCTCTACCTCTGCTCTCTCATGAGCCACAATAAGAAGGAATAGACTATTTCCCAGAAAAAAAAAATACTACAGATACAGCCAGAACGTTGCACTCTTCACCCCACCTTGCGTGCCCGAGTTAAGTTGTAGGTTTAGCTTTATATCCATAAGCAGATGATACAATACAGATGAGATCTGCGTAAGATTGGGTATCCCATTCATTCTTTTTAGTCCATAGGGACCCTCTGTTTAGGGTCTGTCTCTCTGGATGATGCTCTTCCTAGCCTACAGATGGACTAGACTTTCAAGAGAGGGCAGAGAAAGCTTTCACTTACCCCAGGGCATCATCTCCTCTCTTACTTGTGACTTCTTGATTGTGCTGTAGAGACAGAAGTTTGCCACTACAGAACTACTATCAGGCCCATTCCTAGCTGCCGAGGAGGATTAAAGATGGAAACTCAATTTATAAATCATGATATGACAACAAAGGAACATCACTGTGGGCTTGCAGCATTTTTTTCCTCAAAAAAATATAGTAAAAGCCGGTTTTCAGGGACACAGCAACAGCTCACCCAGCTGTGGGAAGTGGAATGATTTGATCCCATGCAGCCCATGGAGACACTCATTCTGACCTCGTTGCATTTTGAGTTGGACACTGCAAAGTACATCGTGTCTATTTTATATACTGAATTATCAACTTGATATGGTAGAGGCAGGATTAAGACTTCTCATTAAAATACCAACACCCAAAATTTGAGTCAATCCCAGTTATATTTAACAAAGTGGAATTGTTTATCACAGTATCACAAGGTTGGAAAAAACCTTTGAGATCATCGAGTCCAACCTATGACCCAACACCTACACCTTATATTGGCTCTGTTGCAGCTGACCTTAAGCTGAATTTTGCCTGAGTGGAAATGTGACTTGGAAGTGGGCTTGAGTTTCTCTTACATTTCTTACCATCCCACAACGTTACTTTATCAGTTGGTCTCCGCCTTTAGTGATGAAAAGGGTATTCAGGTCAATGTGTTCTTTGTTAATTGCATTAGCCATGTGCCTAAGACTTAGGCCTCCTCTTCTCCCGGCGCTGCCTTTGGCTGTTAACACGTGATCTATAAATATATTTCACTCTTAACAGTATACTTAATCTGTCAGGTGAGATGGATAGATTCTGTTTTAGGTAGACTAAGATGATCAGTGGAATGCTAATTAAAAAATTTACATGGGTGGAGAGACCCCTTTTTATAATGGACCATAAGTCATTTTATGTGCTACTTTTTATACTGAGTCCCTGAAAACAGGAGAAAGAAGTGTATTCATGTTCTGCACATGAGGTCTAATTATAGTGAGAAATGGAGGGGTTTATTGCTGCAACTTCTTTTGAAACTTTATAATAGGATCAATTTCCCTTGAGAAAAATAAGTTTTGGGTTGATTTGTTTTTTTACAATATTGGCTTTTATCTTCCAAGGTTTGTTTTGATGTCTGGCTTTGGGATTTGCTTTTTTTCCTCTTTAAAATTAGCATTTTATTAGCATAATTTTCCCTGACCTGGCCTTACGCAAGGTGCAGCGCGTTCAATCCCACACGTGTATACATCTGCAGCAAACGGAGAACTGCTTCTGGCTTGGAAATGGACAATTACTACACTAGCAGTATGGCAAAATCCAGCAGAAGGAGCTGCATTACTATAACTAGCGGCATCAAAATCAAAAAACCTTTGAGAGGTCTCTATTCAGAAGAAAATGCCTTCTCCCTGTTTATTCATTGAACACCATTGGATCCTATGTACTAGGCAAAATCCAAAATCCAGGCAGCCAGCTGATAAGAAATTATTGAACTCCAACAGCAGCAGAGACTACGAAATTTCCCTTAACTAAGCTGAAGTTTTGTGTTTAACTTTATTCCCAAGGACATTCACTACATTTTGAGCAGGAAATAAATATCCTGAAACTATAAGCTAACTGTTCAGCCTTGAAAGATAATATTTGTTCTGAATGCCTCAAGGTTAGGTCTCTGTAAAATACTTGTCAGAGGACCTCAGCCCCTTCCCTTGCGCTGTGCCCATCACCGCTCTGTCCAGCTGGCTGTGGGGTAGCGTTCCAGGAGCGCGTTCCTCAGTTGGGCTGTGTGGATCTTGTCTCTGGTCTCCACGGTACAGGTGACCTGGGAAAAGAATTAGGAACATTCCTGACTGCATGGCAGCAGTCTCAGACAAAGGCATTTCCAACTCAATCCTAGAATTCACTCGTAAAAGCAACATGATCAGTTCAACCTTAAAACCTCTGGACCTCACACCCCCTATCTATGCAGGTAAAACCGTTATTGCAGACATCTGGGACTCTTCCAACCCTTCTGCGTGGTCTTAAAATCTGCCAACAGCCCTACTTTATTGCCTTCAAAGTTTGAAAAAGATAGGCTGATGCTCTGCTGGCTCCTGGGCAAGCATTTGGAGTACTTGGCGTCCCTGAAGTCGTTCATCCTTTAGCAACTTCTCTTTTCCATTCCCCGGGGTCTGTACGTGGTGCTGCTGCCACCTCACCCTTTTCTGACTCTTACCTCTCCCCATTTTCTGTTTCTGGGCAGTGATTGCTCCACCCTTCAAACTTTTTATATTCTCCTCCTCTTCTCTCTCACGGAGTTATCCCCCCAGTCAAACCTAATTTTCATAGTTTCTGGTTTTGTTTTTTGCTTGCATCCACAACTATTAACGACAATGCTGTCACGCAGTTACTGAAAACAGTAACCTCAGTGTCATCTCTTCCAATGCTTCTTCAACCTCTCTTTTCTCCATCCTCACATTTCTACTGCATCATTTGAAAAGCTGGGTGCTACCTGATGTGAGGCACCGATGTGAAGGTGCAGAAGGCCTCATGTTGCACCAGGAAAGGTTTAGGCTTGATATTAGGAAAAATGTCTTTACTGAAAGAGTGGTGAAGTGCTGGCAGAGGCTGCCCAGGGCAGGGGTGGAGCCTCCATCCCTGGAGGGGTTCAAAAAACCTGTAGACGTGGCACTTCAGAACATTGTTTATTAGTAACAGTGGTGTTGGGCTGATGGTTGGACTGTATGATCTTAGAGGTCTTTTCCAACCTTAACAATTCTATGGGTCTATGATAAGGAAAGTTACACTTCACACTTTTAGACTACTACTTCCATCACTGCTGATGCTGCTGGAATTATCACAAATGTTGAAAGTGCCACATGGAAAAAAGTCCTCACAAAAACAGGGAAATCTGGTAAGGAAAATATCCAAGATGCTTCATGGTGCAATAACAGATTTTATTGCAACAGGCCAATCTTCAGAGAATAGGAAGAAAATGTCCCTATCAGAGCTGTATCCTCCAAAGAAAGCAACAAAGCAAAAAATAAAATTGTCTCAACTTAAATACGTTTATGAGGACATTCATGAATAAGAAGGTTTGATTTCATCTTTCCTGGAAAGAGCTTACAGTAACAATAAACATAGCAAACTTGTTGAATGAGAAGATAAAACGCTGACTCCAGGTTATTCTAAACAGAGGAAATACGAACAGCATTGCTCAAGCAAAAGATTTCAATCTGTACTTTTCCAGGCTCTGTGTAAAGGTAGATCACAACCAGCTAGTGCAATTCCTGATGTCCCTGAGTCATCCATTGAACTTTTATCCCACTTCTTTAACCCTAGAAACCACCTTCACCTTTTTCTTCTAAGCAGTTGGTCTCAGAGGATTCACATAACTTAATATTCATGATTCCCCAGCAGCAGCGTAGGTTTGTTTGCACAAAAATTGCTGGAGTTGGAAATGAAAATTTTATTCGTACACACTGGTTTCAGCTCTATAAATAAAGCAAGGCTTTTCATTTCTATTAAAAAAAAAAATCAACAACTGGGCAATTTTCTGAATTGTTCAGTAGACAGTGCAGCTTACTGCATATTGCTGATTACTTAGCAACAGCACTTTGACTTGTGGTCCAGGGACCAACAGCCCAGGTCAAGGCCAGTGCAATGCAATGCTTGAGAAAGAACACGATGGCTGCCACGGTTGTCACTTCGTTGTGCAACCTGAGCCCTTATCTTTTGACATACTTTTGCATTCAGGTCGGTGAACACAAGCAAGTTATTGTTACATTACCCAAGTTAGAAAATAACCCAACAGTTCTACTCTTAACACCCTCAGACTCAGGTTCTCATTTCCACGACTGCATTAGTCTGCTGCAGAATATCATTACAGAAAATGAGCAAACTCTTTTGGAGAGCCTCAGAAGTGTATTAACCAGCTTCCCTCTCCAAACATCTCCATTTTGCATGGAAATATTGCCTTGGCCAGGTCATGCAGGAAATGCTTTAGGAATAACAACATCCTTCTTGTAGATGGATGCCTGTGTGCTCCTCTCTGCTGTCTTCACAGGACAATAATATGGAATATGTTGGCAACTGGGCACTCTAATCCAAAATATTCTCCTCTGGCCTTTTACAAAATGTGAGTTGGCCCAGAGGAATTTACTCAAATATGCCAGAGAAAACTAAAATAATTTCAGGAGTTGTGGCCTGAGGTAAATAAAATGTATGGAAAAAACAGGTGTTTCACCACACGCAGCGAGCCAGGAAACCCAGCACCACTGGGACACTGTGCAATGTTCCTGGAAAGAAAAAAGCGACGTTTGATTTCTGAATTTGTATTTTGTTGCGTAGTTAGAAGGAGACCTTTTTCACAACTGGCCGCTTCTGAGTTATTTAAACCCACAGCAGAATTGATCTCCTGAGAGGTCTGAAGTGAACAGACCAGACAACCCCACAATGTCAAAGAGGACTGAGGTTAGAAGTAAAGCTGCCACTGCAGGTGCTGCAGCTCCTCAAGACCTCCACAGGCCCTCACTGCTCCTTTCCAGGAGCCTCCTTACATGCCATTCTGATTATGTTGCAGCTTCAGTGGTGAGAAGACTTTTCTAGAAACCTGATGAGCTTATATATTGGGTTTTTTAAGCTGAGTTGCTTGAGTCCAAATCAGAGACACCCACTAAGCAGGCAAGCGCTTGTTCTATAACAGAGTCTTGCATGGCTTCATAGCAAAGATAGTTCTTACTCTGTTAAGTCGCGTATTGATTTTGCTCATTGACTTCTCTCTAAGTCAATATTAATATGAAGTTAAAGGGATTTAAAATGGTTATAAATAGTTTGCATCCGTCTGTGTACCTAAGTGATAAATTGTCCCACATCGACTCTGAGGAATATTACTGATAAAGAACAAGAAGAGTTCACAGAAACCAGTTGTAGCTTCCTGCCACGAACTGGGTAATGCTTTGGATCTCTCTATCCAGTTAATTGGTGGTACTAGAGTTTTTCCTTAGCTCTGATCTTTATTTCTGTCTAGATATTCCTGGTCATCTAACCTGCTTCAATAGCTTTAAAACGTGAAGCCTACCAGACTGGTTATTCGTATGATTTGCTAAGTATTATCTATTTCAATAGTGGAACTTTGGAAATCATTTCCTAGCTGGTCAGGTGAGAGTGAATAAGGGTGTAGTCCTCTACAAGACAAAAAATCCAGTGTGAGCCACAAGGAAAGAGAACCTAAACTGGAGATATGAGCAGTATCCAAAAGAAACTCTCATATTGTTCCAAAGAACATGACCAGCCCATTCCCCTGCACAAGGAAATCCATAAAGAATCAGCTGAATCTAATGTAACCATACTCCTTTCTTTCTTCTTAACTAAAAAGATCTTTTATTTTTGCCAATACATTGTTTGAAAAGTTGTTGCTTGTTTTGTGTCCCCCCCCAGAACTGTAGTTTGAACATTAAGCTTCTTTTTAGAAAGTCCTTACTACTCCATACAATCAAGCCATCAGCAAGGATCTTCCCATGGAGCATTCCAAGCATGCACCAGATGAAAAAATATTAACTCCAAAAATGCTCTATCTTCCTGATAAGGAGTAACTAGAAGCCAACTTTCTCTCCTTTGAAAAAGAAGGGATAAATCTAAAAGCATGATTAAATACTGAGATGACAATCTTGACAGGATTGCTTTAGTGTTTCAAATAAGTCACTATGCTTCCTGCTCTGTTCTGTCAAACACTTCATCTATATCCACAGTCCAAAGCCTACTGAAGTTAGAGTGGAGTGGGTAAAGTTGTAATGCCTTTCTTGTTACTACCACCAGCTCAACACACAATTTCGGTTCTTGATTCAAATTTAAACGCATGCTTAATCTAATGTGCTGTGATTTACACCAATGAAAATCATACCAAGTTCTTTCCAGGTCTGATTTAGCTGTAAGTGCTTAAAATGCTTTGCTGACACAGGGCTCTGGCCTTTACAAAGGAAAAAAAAAGCCACCCCCATGGGTATAAGATTCACTGTGAGAATATGTACATTTTTCTGTGAATGAGCAAATTCATTTATATGCTTAAAGATAAATTCAATATTCTCTCCTTTTTGATTATCCTTGTTTTCATTTTCAAAGCAAAGCTTCACAATTCATTTGGTGTCACCAGACAGAGCTGCCTCCAAAATCACCGAGGTCTATAAATCTGGATCACTGCTTGGTACTTCACAACTAATTATCCAATAGCCTCTTCCAGACTGATTAAAAGTCATAATGCAAATCCAGCATCCAATTAAATTATTCAAGGATCCAAATTCCTCCCTTTGACCCTCCTGTAGTACAACGAGAGGGTTCTTAACTGGACAGTCAGTGAAAATACATTGTGTTTGAAGTGCAGACAACAGCACATGGCACTTTTTCATTTAGGAACTGCATTTACTACAGATTTAAATAAAATTGCCTCATTGGGAGAGGTTGCAAAAGGAAAGGACAATTGCTCTAATGCTCTCAATCAAGAATTAGGAGAGTAGATTTTGTTTAATTTACTTAGATACCCAAACCAGTGAGCTGGCCTATTGTTATGGCAAACTATGAAACAACGAAGTTTAAGCTCTAGACACCTGAGAAAACTGATTATATTGTGTTCTCAAAGACATTCATGAACTTCATTTGCTATAAATCCCCTTTAATGTAACCTATTCCTTATATCCACAAGTGAAAATACTGAGCAGATTTTTTCATCACAGAATCATGGAATGTTTTGGGTTGGAAATGACCTTAAAGATCACCTTGTTCCAACCCCCCTGCCATGGGCAGGGACACCTCCCACTGGGTCAGGGGGCTCCAAGCCCCATCCAACCTGGCCTTGAACACCTCCAGGGATGGGGCAGCCACCACTGCTCTGGGCAACCTGTGATTTCACAAACTAAGTCAGGTTAGACCGGACAGCAGTAGCACAAAAGGAGCCACACCTCTGCCCAACCAGTTGAAATAAGAGATATGCCATGAGACAAATAATCCTTTTCAGAGGTGCCATTAACTGATAACACCTCCTCACTGTTACTGTATCAACTGTTTAACAAAGGAGTAATGAGTTTGCTCTGTGCTCTTTATGGATAAGGTATTACAAATGAGGATTCCTCCATGAGTAAGGAATTGCTCCACATTGCTTTAAGGCAAATTGATCTCAGATAATTAACAACCAGCCTATATAGCTGGCTTTTCAAGTTCTGGACGGATGCTGCACCTTGCTCATCACTTCCTGCACACCACCAGGCACGTAAGGAAGGTTTGCAACGGCAACAGCTGAAGTATTTCACCAACTGTGTCACATCAGCAGGTAAAACAGGTCCTGTATTATTTATATGCCTGACAAGCGTTTGGTGAGGCAGGATGCTTGTAACACAGAAGAAATTACCTATCACACTGCTCTCAAAAATCACTGTGCACCCTGTCTTGGACTTCAACACAGTCATATAGAGATGCAGGAAAATAGAATAAACTAGGAGAGGTCTGTACTGCTAGAGAAAGTGAAATCGCATCTCATCTTACCTCAACGGTGAAGAGCTCAGATGTCACGAACACACGTTCTTGTTTGATATCCAAAACTCTAGACCAAATAAGGGATAAATTAGACAAGAAAACAGTCCTTTCTCATTGTAAAATAGTTTTTGTAAGTGTTTGGACAGCAGTTATCTTTGCTGCTTTCTGTATTAGACACATTCTATGCTGCAAAGGTACTTGCATGTTGGAACAAAAAGTAAGAAAATAATATTTTTTCTGAAATATAACTAATAAAACCCCTTTGATTGATTAGCATCTTAAAGATTTGCATTCAGAAGACATTTGGCAATGTCCAAAACATTAATAAACTTAGTTAATAAACTCTGTGATTATATTTCCTTGCTAATAGTCTGATTTACCTTGTTTCTTCCCGAGCCAAAATTTCCAGTAGCTTGGAAACGTCTCCTGGGCAGTCAGAAAGCACAAAAGAAAATCTGCACACTCTGTTATCGAGGGCCAGGGCACGAGCTATGCACTCTTGCAGCAAATGCAGGTCCAAATTTCCACTGCATAGAACAATCGCCACTCTGAGAACAGAGAGAGAAAGAGGATTTTTCTTGTGCACAAGAGCTTCAAATCCTAGACACTATAGTCAATATCAGCCTAGGATCTGCTGGGACCGCCCTTCGATAAATACGTATTTTATGTCAGAGGGGTTCCTGGATCTCAGCACCAGTCGTGAGCAGGCAGTAGGAGCCTAGAAACTGGCTGCATTTTTTGGTCTGAAACTTTGTTTTCAGTTTGCATTTGCTGAAGGTTTTAGTCCTGGTAGAGAGAAACCACTGGAGAATTCTAAGTCTGTTTCAAATTTTAATGATGTGACATCAGTTTTCCCTGGAAATACTGAGCCTCAGCCTCTTGAGGGTCAGATAACACATACATTCAGGACTTTCTGTAACTATTAATCAAATTGACCTCAACTCTGCAGAATGAGTACAGACATGTTTGAAGAGCAAGTGAAGAGCCACATGGTTAGTCCATGGCGATTCTTTCAAATCTGACCCCTTTAAACCCAAACCTGTGCATTTTCCCTTCTATTTCAGCTGTACTGAACCGAAATTTGTTGCTGCTCTGTCTGAAATTTGTCAGCCTCTTCTGAAGAGCTGCCTCAGCAGTATTTTAGCATGCAAGCTTGTGCATTGGAAGTTTTATTTGGTCTTGAGTGCTTTTATGTTTAATTATGTTCTGGGCTATGTCCCGAGCCAAGGCTCAATCCGCTTAAGTCCTGATTACTCAAGCCCAGATGCAAGAAGGAACTTACCCACAGGTTTAGCTCTAAGCGCAAGGGTAATTCCATTTATTATCTGGGCAGGAGTTCTTGGGGCCGGGAGACAGGTGTCACTGAGCGACCGCAAAAGACAGCCCAGCTCTTGTTCCACCACAGACAGGGCAGGTTTCCACAAGTGGAATAAGGGAAGGAAACAGGCTGACAAGAACAGGATGATCTTCTAGTAGTGTCTGACTGCCTTTCATAGAATCATAAGGTTGGAAGAGACCTCCAAGATCATCGAGTCCAACCGTGCCTGTCTCCCCACTAAACCCTGTCCCTAAGGAACTCATCCACTCCTCTTTTAAACACCTCCAGGGATGGCGACTCCACCACCTCCCTGGGCAGCTGTTCCATCCCTGACCACCCTTTCAGTGAAGAAATTCTTCCTAATGCCCAGTCTAAACCTTCCACTAAACTTTCCACTAACCATTTGAGAACTCAAGAAAATGACAAGCTTTGTCAGGTCTTCAGGCTGACGTTTGTCTTGTTCAACCTGGTCTTCTGGCCTTTGAGTAGTCTCTTCAACCTGCAGTAGAAGCCACACACAAGCCCACTGCCAGTTCAGGGGCTGGAACTGCCTCATTACTTCTAAAACAAGGAGCTTCTCTTCCTTTCCTGGGACCAAGGCGCTCAATCCCACGCTTATGGCACAGCTTCCCGTTTGCAGTAGCTGCCGTACCTTTTACCCTTCAGCTCGGGCAGTTTCCCAGCAACCAATGCTGCAAGTCCAATGGCCCCATCTGCATCCACTGTGGCTCTCTCGTACTCCAGCAATCTCAGCATCGAAATGAGAATGTGCTCCTCCCTGAAGGCAAAAGAGTTGTGTCAAAACGGAAGAGCTACCGAAAGCAGAAGACAATACATTTATAGAGATTGGATTCCTTCCATCCTCCCAGGCACATACAATGCCAGCCTTGCGTTACAGAAAGCCGTGCTGCTGGGGTTGAATGTACATCTCAGCCTTGTTGTTAACGGAAAGACAAGGTGACATTTTTTACTGCAGCACTGGGCTGACTAAATCCCACTGGCAAGTATTTTCTGCCAGCTCAGCCTTTCTGTGGAGATTTAGAAGAGTTTTGTTAAAGGCTGCCTTCAAGTGTTAGAAAACACAACAAGGACAAGTTTTACACCCAGAGCAAGACTAGGTACTGGCAGCAGGTGAAGTTTTGGCCAAAGGACTCAGCCTGGACAACACTTGTACTCACAATTTCATTTTAGATAGTCCTGCAAGGATTTAGATAGTCCTGCAAGGATTTACATAGTCCTGCAAGGGAGTTGGACTCTATGATCCTTTACGGAGGTCTTCCAACTTGAGATATTCTGTGATTTGTGGGATTGGGTTCAATGTCTTCAGTGCCCCTCTTGGAAGGAAAGGCAACCCACTACCATGCTCTCAAGTGTGCATGATAGCAGCTCCAGCCAACCTGCTCTTCACTGTACCTGAAGAACAACCATACCTGGTGGTACAGCACATTTTTCATATACACCAGTATTCACCCAGTATTATTCATTTCATTGCTTTTCTTCACCTACCTTACAGCAACAACTTTATCCACAAGTTTCCCAGTCAGCTGCAAAGAATTGCTGCCAAAGCAAAGCCCACTCACATCTGTGGATTTCAAAAGACAAAAACATGAAGCTGCCTGCTTCAGACAGGTTCAACATTTTTTACAGTCCTGTCCGTTTTGTCTCCTTAATGCACGCAGAACACTGCTGTTATTTGATCTTAAATTGCTTGGGGTTTTTATATCACAAAAATGCATTTAATAACAAAAGATCAGGAGTCTTTTTTGGAGTTTTTCAAGACCAGATTGGATGAGGCTTTGAGCAACCAGATCCAGTGGGAGGTGTCCTAGCCCATGGCAGGGATGTTGGAACTGGATGACCTTTAAGGTCCCTTCCAACCCAAAGCGCTCTATGATTCTAAGTTGCTCTTACAGCAAGAATTAAATTCTGATTCTTCAGAGTCTGAATGGAATTAAAAAGAAAAAATTATGGTTGGAGAAATCAATTACAACCACATTTTACGTCCAAAAGAATAATCCATTTCCTTACCACCATAAAAGTGATGATTGCTGCAAGCCTGGTCTTCGATTGGATGGCCAGCCTTTAAGGATTGTTGCAATACAGGGAAGCTTTCAGATTCAACCCCCTGTGGAAAACAAAGGTTATCACTGTTTTATTGATCAAGTCATAACAGAAATTAAAGCCAAAGTGGTCACCTAGAAAGCTACACAAGGTTTCCTTTTAGAATAAAGCATGAATTTGAATTTGCATAACTACTATGCTATCACTAAATTAATTCTGTGGGTTATTTAGGGCCAAACTTTTCCCACAAGAAATTATTTCAAAACACAGAACTGGATTTAATTTGCTTTGGAAGAGTCTTCCCACATTTTGTTGGTGAAGGGTCTAGAAGGGGAGTCGTGTGAGGAGTGGTTGAAGTCACTGGGTCTGTTCAGCCTCGAGGAGACTGAGAGGGGACCTCGTCAGGGTCTGCAGCTTCCTCACAAGGGGAGGAGGAGGAGCAGGCGCTGAGCTCTTCTCTCTGGTGACCAATGACAGGACCCAAGGAATGGCAGGAAGATGCCAGGGGAGGGTTAGGTTGGACATCAGGAGAAGGTTCTTCCCCCCAGAGGGTGGTGGAGCACTGGAACAGCTCCCAGGGAAGCACTCACAGCCTGACAATATTCCAGCAGCATTTGGCCAACGCCCTCAGACACACAGTGTGAGTGTTGGGGTGTCCTGTGCAGAGGCAGGAGATGGACTCGATGATCCTTGTGGGTCCCTTCCAACTCAGGACATTGTGTGATTCTATGATTTGATGATTTTTTTCTTAAACCCAGTCAAGCAGCCAAGGGTCAAGAGGCTTCCCATGCTCTCAGAGGCTCTTCTCCTGGGAGAGGCCCTAGGGCTCAGACAGTCCCTGTCCCCAGCACATTCACTCTCAGCTCGTGTTATCACTAGATACCAGTACCTTTTGAAAATATAGGTGGTGAAAGCTGTCAAGATGCAACAATTTACAAGTGAAAGGAAACTTACAATTACAGTGATGTGCGGGTTGAGGTGTTTGAGTGCAGCAGCTGACCCTGCCAGCAAGCCACAGTGGCCTCCTGCCGGGAAAATCACCGCATCCAGCTTTGGCACTTGCTCGTACACCTCCAGCCCCACAGTTCCCAGGCCTGACAGGTAGACAGCGCTGTCCTCCCTGCAGGAAAGAAGGGCACAGCTCAGCAGGCTGCACAGTTGTCAACACAATAATAGTTCAACCTACGGTTTTAAAGACATCCTTCGGCAGAAAAAGATACATAAGTGAGAGTGAATCACCAGCACAAAGAAGGCAGGAGGTAATACAAGAGGACACCAGAAAAAACATCGTATGCTCTGTAAATTGTGTTATTACCTACTGGGAGAAAACCTGTGCCATTGAAAACCACCCCTAGACAGCCTGCAGGCTGAGGAGCACGTCTTTCTGTTACCAATATCAGGTGTTTACAGAGCTAATAAGGACAGAAGTCATGTTTCCATTGCAGTCACTTCCTTAAGCTTCATCAATTTTAAATGGTGCAGCCCTAACTAAAAGCCAGCTCTTGAAAAAAGATCTTACTCTCTTTATTTATGAGTGGAATTTAGAGTTCGTGATAAATAGGGTTTTTCATGAAATTCAAGCACTGCGTTTGATCTCACAAATACTAAACAGGTTGCTAGAGAGCCAAGCCTTTCCAGAATCCAGAGACAATATTTGATACCTTCATATTACTCTGGAAGGATAAGAGAATCATTTAGTCATGTCAAAATCCTCACTGGTGAAACACTTCCAGGCAAAGGTAATTTAATGAGTAGAATAGGGACAGAGAGACAAAAAAGAGAAGTCTGCTGCCACATGGCTGACTTGAATCTATTTATAAAAGCTGGTTTGGGGTTTTATTTCAAAGTTAGCAATGATGTAAATGTAGAATGATACACAAACAAAAAATATGAATCCTGGGGGTGTCTGTATATTCTGCCGTTTCTGGCACACAGAACACAAGCAGAATTATAGATCCAATGACTTCACTTGATTTACTTTACCCGGCACATTTGGGCAGTAGGAAGCTGTGCTTTCATTGCTGCTAGACATGCACAGAGGGGCTCGGCACAGGAGCGCAGAATGCCTGCAAGGTGGAGACCAAGGCCCCTTTGAGAGGTTACCTCACATCTATAGCAAAACCAGGAAATTCCTTCTGGCAAGAATCTACATGACTGCACAAGAAAGGATGGGAGGAATGAACTGTCGCTCCTGTTGCACAGGTTATGATGAAGGCAAGAAACCAGAGTGGAATGGGTAACTGAATCCTTGAATTTATTGTCTTTATGAAGATACTGAAGGAGCTCTCTTCTTCTTTATGTGACAAAATACATCAGTGGTCTCCTGAACAATTCCTCTGGAGCCTTATTTGCAAATAAAATTCAGAACCGAGTTTGCGCCTGCCATGGTTCCATGGAAACCACAGGGGTCTGAATAAACAAATGAGGAGCTGGGATATTCAATTTACAAGTAAAACTTCTCTAACTGCTGAAAATTCTGCCAGGAGGAGACTGCTCTGGGCATGAATTAGCAGTTTGAATGAATGCTTCTGACAATCATATTTTCCTTGCCAACGTCTAGTCAGAACCCCAGTTCACTGGTCAGCCTTCAGCTTTATATATAAAGTGGGCTGTTTTATTTGGGCTGTGACTGTTTACTTTTGCTTTATTAAAGCAAATCTATCTCTTTTGGTATCACATGCCACTGAGACAAAACCAAGGAAAAGCGCAGATAAATCTAAAGACTGCAGGTTTAAACTAGCATTTATGAGTCAGAGCTAGAAATCTGGCCATTTGCCTTCTGAAGTGTGTGACACATCAGCAGTGAAAGATGGGCTGCAGGCTTGAGTTTCCCAATGAAATGTTGATGCGGCAGCTGGCAGACTCTGTTCCCCTGCTCTTAAAATAAAGGGCTTGAAAGTCTGTCCTTCCAAGAGCAACAGACCAACCAGATCACAAACAAATGAGGATCAGCTCTGGTCAGTATTTGGATATGGAGTTACACAAGAAAAAACTGGACTCTCACGGAAGGAAGATGTATAATTCAATCTATAGCACTCTTGCCTCTCTGAGTCACAAATCGATCTTCCTCCCATCACCCTGTGTTACCCATTGGCAGTCCTCACATTGCATTTAGAGTGCGGTCCTGATCATCTATAGTTATTAAGAACCCCGCGTTACCTAGGCAGTAATTAGGCAGAGTTAATGATTGAGTTCCAACCTGAAAAATCACATTTCTTTCCTGGAATTTCACAGGAAGTTGCAGTTGGATAAAAAGTTTCCTTCCTCTAATTGAACTCTTGCAAGATCATTTTCATAACACAGTTTTTTAATTGCACTCCAACAATGGGAAGAACCGACACTGACACTGCCAATTACAGGGCATTACCCATGTGGGTCAAACCAGAGCGCCACGTAATGCCAGCTTCAGGAAGGAAAGAATGAATTGTTGGTTAAGGAGATCCAGAGACCAAATTGCAAGGGATTTTGTGCAAGTTAGAATTAAACAGAAATATGAGGACATTCCATTCCAAAGCACAGGAGATCAGCTGATATTTTGCAGACAGCTTTGGCAAATGACGATGTATGCGTGTCAGACGCACGTTGAGGAAGACCAGCTATCCATGTACACATACGTCTCTCTGGGAAAGCTCTCTTACTCTATATCTAATAAAATACAGTTCAGGGATGGTGAGGGTATCTGGTTTTATTTCTCCAGAGTGTAAAAAATCACATCCTTGAGGTTTCAATTAAGCATAGTAATGGATTGAATAACTCTATTCCTGGTAATCTGAAATATCTGGGGTTTGTAACCTGAAACCTGAAATAAACCTGAGTGCTTTATGGCCTCAAGTTGCACCAAAGGAGGTTTAGATTGGATATTAGAAAAAAAATTCTTTACTCAAAGAGTAAAAGCTGGCCAGGGAAGAGGTGGAGTCCCCATCCCTGGAGGTGGTCAAAAACGATGTACACGTGACACACTGGGACATGTTTTAGTAGGCAGTATTGGACTGATGGTTGGACTGGATGATCTTAGAGGCTTTTCCCTGTTTTAATGATTCTATGATTATTAATGGTAATGTGTATATCTAGAGTTCCCCAGTGCTAGATGCCAAAGTCCTTCACATGCATTGTCCCCGGAGCTTCATTAGCCAGGAGAATCTCTACTTTATGTAACATAAATAATTATCTGGGGAGGAGAGGAAAGGAAGATTAAACATAAAATTACGATAAAATATTTTAGTTCTTACTTGTAAATGTGCTAGCTGATGCAAGCCAGCTGGGAGTTAACACATCGACTGAAAAATGGCTGACAAATTTGGAAATCATAGAATTATGAAAAGCCATGGATTTCAGAGAGTCTAAATGGATTTAAAAATTCAGTGGAATATAGGGTGCCTCATTCCCTTGGGTTTCTTAGAAAGCCTCAGTCTGGGACAAGGTTGTGTCAATGGTGACAGAGAAGGCACACCAACCATCCCTGAGGGTCACTTGCTGTCGGCTGATCTAACAATGCAACTGAAGAATACAGGTTTTAATATTGCCTCCCCAATAAGCCAACCGGGAAAGAACTGAGGACTCTCTCCATTCTGCTCCTTCCGGGATCCTCTTTCCAAGCAACATTACTCATTATTACTATTCGGAATGCAGTAGATCCTAGGAGCCAAGGGCAAACTCATTGCAGTAAGTGCACCACAAACACAAGGTGGTGGATGAAACCTGTCTAGAGACGGCGATGGGGAGGGAGAATGACATTCCAGGTCAGTGCATCAGAGGGACTGCTGCCTACATCCTGCTAAAGATTCATCTCTACGCTTCAGAAATTTTGTTCAAAAAAGGTAAGGAAAATAAAAAAGAAAAGGGAGGAGAAAGGCAGAAGAGATTGCAGAGAGAAAAAGGAAAATAAATCAGTTTAAAAAGAACTTTGCCTGTCTTATTTTATTCTAATCATGTTTTCATTAGATCTGGCTTGTTCAAGGACCTCAAATAGTTCAAACTTAAGTTCCTAGTCAACCTCAGCTACTTTAAATATACGTTTGAAGTAGTTTCTTAATCATAAGTGACAATGTTACAGCATTAAGCTTCTCTTGCCACCAAAGCTTTTGCATTAAAATCTCAGTTTTATCCACCTTCCTCCAAACAGAGGGACCAAAAATGAATGCTAACCCTAATGCTTTCTGTCAGGGTTCATAACGAGTTAAGATGTATCCATTACCATTCTGCTCTGTATAATTCCTAGTCAGAAAGAAAACCTTATCTAACGACAAAGAGTGTTTCATTTTGGCTTCCATCCCCAACTGCTACGGAAAGATTCGTGATTTGTGTGGGGCAATGTGCAAGAGGGTACATCCGTACCCCAGGTAATGGGACCATTTGATGACCTGTAAGCATGTTTTATTGAAACTAATTGTTTTTGCAGAGATGTAAGTACCTAATCTAATCTTTCCAGTCGGTCTATCTTGCCACTTACTCTTCGAGGTAGAGGTAACCATTCTCCTGCGCCAGCCTTCTTGCATGCATCTGGGAATCCTTGGCTGTGGCGCCGTAGGATATAACCATGGCACCGTACTCACGGCACATTTTCACCCTGGCTGGGGATGTGCTGGTTGACATGATGACAAACACTGGAATACGGAGCTCTGAGGCGTGGTAAGCAACAGCCATGGAAAAGTTACTGTCCGAGGCCACGATCACCCCCTTTCTTTGCTGATCCTAAAAAACAGAGTTGCTTATCGCACATGATGTCACAAAGTCATCCCATACCATCCTGGATCATTTTGATAGCCTGACCCTCTTCTTTTATTCTACTAGCTGATTGTATTAGGATACTATGATCCAGTCTTTGTGTGTCTGCTGTCATCTCAGGACTTGCACACAGAGCTAAGACAGCACAAGGTCAGTCTCTGTTCCCACACTCCTCTGGGTTCCACTCTTGTTCCATTGGAATTAGCAGCAAAACTCCAGCTGATCCCAAAACAACCGACATCTGGCCCCTCAGAGCCGGTATCTGCCGGGTATCTCCCCTACCTCTGTGAAATTATTCTGCTTCAAATTTCCCTTTAATAGAAACAATTATTCATATGATTGCAAAAGTGCAGGTGTAACCACTGCTTCTGGCTGCTTTATGAAGTCAATTATTGTTATTGCTTCAGAGACTCAATAACCTCCCATGACAAACGATAAACAAGCTATTAATGTAATGACACTGAAATCCATTACAAAATCAATTGGTGATTTAGATCCCTCATCCCCCATTGTAACTCAATTTCATCATCACTTCAAGTATGGTGGTTTCAATATGTCAGAGCCATAATACGCATCGAAACACTTTTGTCTAAACGCCACAGAAAAAGCTTAGGGTTACATTTTGCAAGTTTTTCTTTCAAATATTTTTAAGCATTTCATCAACAGATCAGCCAAGCGTAAATAAGTTGGTATTTTACATTCAGATCCTTGCAGATCTATCTCGTTCAGCACAATGGTTCAAAAGGCAAGAAACACCGTGATTCCATGGACTTTACAGGTAAAATTATCTTTAATCCTGCCCCATTTCTGTGAAGCAGCACTAATATATTTCTTTTTGAAGACATTCTGCTATACCTGAGGTAACGATGTCAGAAGGTAAAGTACACCTCGCTCCTTCACGGATCCTGTGTAGTGGAGGAACTCTTTCTTTAGGTAGATGTCCATTCCATACTGCTTGGATAGCCTAGAATACTGAGTACAGAAATATTATTATGGGGATATATATAAAATTAAGAAAAAATCCACCACTTCCCAACAGCTCCCTGATGAGGCAGGCATTCAGCTGCTGTGTATGAGCTCTGAAAGGTAAATTTCATACTGTTTATTAAGAAATACATGGCAGTGTGTTGTTATCTACCAGATTCTCCTGGTTTATGGAAGTCATTTTCAAACTCACAGCAGTGAAATATGTCCCCCATGCCATTATGGATTCTGAAAACAGCACGTATTTTCATCTTAATGTTATTAAATTAAGTATTAAAATACTTAAATATTAAAATATTTTAAAACAAAGTATTTAAAGATATTAAAAGATATTAAAGATATTTAAATAAGTATTTTTTATTATTTCAGAAACCACCCTATCGGCTGATATTTTAGCACTTTCCAGAACCGGATATTAAACACTCAAAACCAAGGTCGTCTCACAATGCATAAAAAAGCAGTTAGAAGACTTCTTCCTTGAGTCTCACTATGACTTCGATATGGTTCCTGCCACAGATTCACTAGTGAATGTTGTCCATTTTGCATCCTAAAGACAGCACAACCTTAATAAAGACATTTCTTATTTGAAGAATGATGGAAATAACGACAAATGACAAGTGTGAGCGGCAGCTGTTTGAAAATGCTCAGTATTTGGCAGAGAGGATCCTTGAGCTGAAAGGAATTAGCAAGCACAGTATGTGCGATGCAGTGCCCAAGTGCACGATTGACTGATTGATATGGTATCATCTTTATAATTAGACACTCACAGAACGCATCACCATATTAATTTCCTATTATCATGGTTTTTTTAAATGTGAATTTTAAACTAGATCACTTATGAAACAGCCTGTAGGTTCCAGTTCTGGGCTTTACTGCATCTCTGGTTTGTAATTGGCTCTATTCCTTCCTTTGGCTGCCAAAGCAAATGAGGACCTGGGGATTTAGGGGATCAAGCCCTCATATCTAGTAAGTCACAATGAGAGGTGGATTAAAAGACAGCATGACAAATATTTGAAGTATATATCTCAAAAAGTATCTGGTAGTGTCCTGCACACAGTGTATAATGTACACAATGATACGTACTGTCTGTTTTTCAGACTGTGGAGCTTTCAAAGTGAAGTTATATAAACTAAATATGTCTGAAACAGATACTTGCTTTAAGGAATGCAATTAAACTAAATTTTTCCGACGAATGTTTCAAGGTTTCTTAGTAGAATTACAAGCGTAAGTTAACTCCCTCACCCATAGGTGGGGCCAGATGCTCTATTTTGCTTCTGAAAATGCCGCATTAGGCACTGCCACTTGCTCCTTTTCAAACCTGACTGCAGAATTAAAACAATGGAAAGTGCTTAATACACTAATAGGATAATAGTTTCTATCCTAAACACCGTAATCCATGGAGAATGTCTATGCAAAAGAGAAGAACAATAAACAAGAAACACCACTGGTTCTTCACTTATCATACTAAATTCATTATTTTTGGTTTTGTAAAGAATCTTGGATTCTAAAATAAATAATGGGAAAAAAAGAATTCAAGGAGATGAATCCTGTCACTTTATAAAGTTGCTAAGTCTCCTACATTTAAAAGTATGTGTTATTAAGTTAGTCTTTACCACAGAGGTGGTGTACTTCAGATTAGTGTTAATTTTCTTTAATTTTGATACCTAATAGTTTTATTCTTTAGGTTATCTTTTTATTCTTCCTTTAACTAAGCCTAAATATAGCAATTACTTCTAACAAAGGAGGTGTCAGTGCTATTTGCAGCTGTAGTGACCTGATATGTGACCTTGTAAGCCTCATTGAACCAGCCGGTAAGTTTTCCCTTTTGTCCCTGCAATCTTATTTAAGTACTGCAGATATTGAGTCCAACGTACAACTCAGCACAGCTTCCATTTGGTGTCCACAGAGCTGACAGAAAAAACTGCTACATCAGTAAGCAAACCAAGTGCCAAATTTAAGCTAATTCCTTGTTTTCCTACACTCACTACCTCTATAACGTCTGTTACAATTGTTCATAATGCCAGATCTCAACTCCAGGCAAACTTCTGTTCAAGGATCGAAGATGCTCCATCCATGGTTTTACCTGCAGATTAGGAACCACCTTGCAAAGCATTTCTGCATTCAAATGGGTTATAGTCATGCTCGCTTTTCTGAATCCAAACAAACGTCCCTGAAAGGGGCTCTTACCTCTCAAAAATGAGCTAAAATAAAGACTACCTGTGTTGACACCGCTCTGCGCTTTCAATGCTTCCTTTTGAATCGCAGTGCGAGGCACGTGTTAGTGACTTCTGTGGAAATGTCGCTTTGAATTGCAATAGGCATGGGCTATTTTCACATTGGAACAAGTGGGAATATAGGTTTTCCACTATTCTGGTCGTCACAAAAGCTTAGTTCATGAAGAGAGACTAAAACAGTGTAGCTTGTTTATCTTGGCACAGTAAATGCAGAAGGGGGATACAATCATGTTGCATGAATCTGCCAGGGATGCCCAAGAGAAAAGAACTATAAAATTTGAGGGGCAAAGCTGCCTGAGAACAAGTAGTGTGAAATGGCCAAAGAGAGCTCAACTTCCTGTGAGCAGGAGCACAACTCGTTTATGAAAAGTTTTGTATTACATGGATGCCTGCAGGAGCAGAAAATGGGCTCCATGATGCAGTCTTGACTTTTCCTGCAGTAGGATTTGTTGGTTGGTTAATTTTCAGAGTGGGAGCCAAACCTTAGGAGCAAGCGGGTGACTGAGGGGATGGCGCCAAGGTGGATTTAATAGTTTTGAGCTGTTGTTCTGATCCATCTGAGCCAAAGGTGTGAATGGGGTCCTTCAATGATCCACATGGCCAAGGCTCCCACAGTCTCACACTGGCAGAGGTACAGAGGCAATATCCTATAACTGCCTGGCAGGAGTGCACGGAGCCACCAGCTGCTGAGAAGCAATGATCCAGGTTGTCAAAGGGTACAGAGCTGGATAGTCCAACTTTCTAAATTAAGCTGTGACGCTCTCCCTCTCCCTGCTCATAGACCTACACCTTTGTACAGCGAGATTAAACCCATCTGAAAAACAGAACCATAGAACGTCCTGAGTTGGAAGGGATCCACAAGGTTCATCGAGTCCAACTCCTGTCCTTGCACAGGACAACCCAAAAACTCACATCATGTGTCTGAGAGCATTTTCCAAATGCTTCTGGAATATTGGCAGGATTGGCACCATGACTGCTTCCCTGGGGAGCTGTTCCAGTGCTTCACCAACCTCTGGGTAAAGAATCTTTTCCTATCATCCAGCCTAATCCTCCCCTGGAATCTTCCTGCCATTCCCTCCAGTCCTGTCCTTGGTCACTAGAGAGAGACACTTCTTCAGTAGTATGCTACAAAAAAATCCCACAGCTATCCTTATTTCAGGAATTTTAAACTAAAAAAACCCCATCAAAAGTAATTATGATGTCTCTGGATCAGCAGACATCATCTAGGAACCAAAAGAACCACTGCACCTTGCATACCCAACCACTTTGTTCCAGGGATTGTTAACCCCAAGCAGTGGTTTAGACACCGAGATCCTTGCTGCATGCAATCGACAGTTGGTGAGGCTGGTGGGCTGCCCCAGGTCAGCAACAGAGAGTTCTTCATGAGAGGTCTTTGGGGCTCCTGCCATGAATTGCCATTGGTCAAAATTGCTCTTTCCACCCAGCACAGGAAAAGAGGTTGGGCATAGTAGTAGCCTTCAGGAAGAGGTCTCAACAGTAGAAAGCTCTGAGCTAAATAGCTTGCCGCTGCGCTTCTCTCACGCTTTATCAGATGCTTGCACATCTACAGGAGTATCTCAGACATCCTCATACCCAGACTGGTAGGTGTGTACCTTGGTGTGTGTATATCTCATCTTGTTGAAGATGCATGTGGCAGAAATACCTGGTTACAGAACACATCCAGCCTTGCCAGGCTGAAGGAAAATCAGTACCTTCAAGCTCTCCAAATATGGGGGCTGGTTCCAAACTAGACTCTCGCATGAGGCTGCTTGCCCAGCCACTCATAGTCCGCCATGTCCAACTCAGGTTTCCTCGTAGCAAGAGATTTTCACCAGGAGCATAATATCACAGTGCATTAAGTCTATGCTTAATGTGGTTTATCCTTTGTTTACAGGTCACTGCAATCTTTGGGAATTTAGATTTGTGTAAACAAGGAAGAAGAAAATTATTATTGACAGGTAACAATGACTAATATGAACATGAGTCATCTTACACAGATCTATCTGTCGCAACACACAAACACTCTTCAGTTCTGGTCAACTCTTAAAAAGAACAAGAAAGAAACACTGAGAGAATGCAAGGGCATAGAGACTCCTTACCATGCAGGGGGTTTTCTGAACACCGCACTGGATTTTGAAAGCTGCGGCACTAATGTCTTCAAATCGAATCAGCTTGTTACAGCTTGACAGGCTGGTCCTACTTCTTGACTGAGGAATGCAGGAAAGGGCATCCCTAAGTAATTCCTCATTACGGCTCACTATCTTCATTTCCCAGGTCTTCACATCCCCGTTCAGGTAGTCCTCCTCACCAAAGTCTTTCAGTCTCTCAGGGTTGATGGGCGGTGGCTTCTGCCCAATAAGGCCATTTCTTATTGACCCATCCTTACAACAGTGAAGATCACAAAGTGATGAGGCATCTTGTTTCTTTATTTTATTTTCATCCCTAAAAACAAATAAAAAAAACTTGTTAGGAAAGCTTGGATGATTAAAGGCTTGACATTTAGCATTGAAGAAGGACACACATCTCAGTCGCTCTTTGCAAGACTGAATTATTACTGTCGCATTACCTATCTTGTAGGTGGACTGAAAGCAACTCGAACCAGCCAGCTTTTAGAAAAGCTACAGATAAGCTGGCATGTGCACAAACTAGGAAACTGTCATACCAAACAACGTAAGAAAGATACAACCCATGCTGTCTGGGCAGCCAGACCTCCCTCAGTACTCAATCGGCAATGACCCCAGGTCAGTGCTTCCAGAAATTTTGGAATAACTGGAATTACATTTGCTGAGTGCAGCTCCGTGTTTTTCAAAAGAGGCTAATAACTGCTGCAGACCGTTTCCTTACACTATTAATAGCAGTTACAAACGTCGTTACATTGTACACAAGAGGTCTGCTTCTCCGCTCTCATGTATTTGCAGAGCACATGCTTGACTGCCATCGACTGCCTCGTGATGGGAAGGAAATTCCTTCGATAAGTGATAACAATTATATCCTACTACAGAGCTAAAGAACTAGGTCTCCTGATTTGCAAGTTAACACTTCATAGATAAAAACACCTGTAGATAAGATGCCACGGAAGGATCCATCGCCAAAGGATTTGGAGAGACAACATTTTGCTACAGAAATTTGCTGGTGTTCCCACATTAGATTGACTCATTGTGTGGTACACACAGTTCAGGAGGTCATAAGAGATAATATATGACACTGTAGAATTTTGCAGCCCTACTGAGAAATAAATACAAAACTTTTGGGAATTTCTGGAATTTGGACAGTAATGGGGGTGAAAAGATGCATTAAGCAGAAAACTAATAATTTGGAAAAGAGCTGATAACACCCCCAAAGCCTGTGGCTCTGATTACACAGAGGGTATAAGCCCCTCTCCATGAAGCACTCAATATTAATCTATTTGGAAGAAAGGGTTTTCAAAAAATATACCTGTTAAATCACGTCAGAGATTTCAGCATTGTCTCCAATAAAAAGATATTTATCATTTTCACAGAGTAATTTGGATTTAAGTTATGCAGTTGTTCATTAGCAGGGCTGAGTAGAGCAAAACTCACTCTCATTTCACAGCAGTGAACACTACTGTAGTCCTTTCCAAAAAGAATTTAAAAACATGGAGAAACAGCTGCTTTGGGCAGCATCCTCCATGTTCTCTGTGGTCTCGTAATCTGTGCCAGAAGCTCTGCTTCCTATTACATTTCCAGTTGTGCCACTGACAACTTCACACAGCAATATGGACAGCAGAAGATGTTTTATTGATTTGAATCGAGTGATGTGCCAGTAGCATCAATCATTCTGTATGTGACTAAAAAGTACAGGTTTAGCAGCAAGCTCTTCTCTCTCCAAAATGAATGGGTTCAACGCTGATTTTCTAAGACAAAAGAAGTATTTCCACATTTGTAACTCATGCTTTAACGTATTTTCCCAACAGCATATCTTAAAGTTGAGACACCCAAACAGCAAGCATTCTGTTTTCAGATTAAATAGCTTAGCAAGTACCTCTATTCCCTAGTTTTCTGCATTTCTGCTCCTTCGGAGTCAGTGAGTTGGGACACTTCAGGAAGATGTTAAGCTTCCAGTGTGAGTTCTCATGCATGTCACTTAGCTTAGTGCGAAGATTAGAATCAGATCAGACCGTAACCCCATGAACTCCTTATGGCACAGCGCATGGTTGCAGGGACCAAACGGGAATGGTGAATAAACAACTATCATCTAAGATGCTACATCTCTGTTAGGAGTTCATTCCTTACTCCCTGCTTCCCTCTTCTCCAAAAAAACCCCAATGCATTTTCCATATCACAGTAGCCCATAACTATTTCCAAAACAGAATAACATACACATCTCTTGTGTAAATATGTTATCCAAATGCTCATTGAGGATTAGGAACGGATGTTTCTTACATTGGAAATGGATTAAAAGGGTATAGGTAAGGTAAAATATACAGATAGATTCAAAAATTGTGATTTTTCTAGGTAATTTTTTTTAACTGACTGGCATTTGAGATAGGAGGTAAACTCACACTTTCTCCTGGCATCTATTGCAGTCAACTACAAAAAATCCATAAAAATCCCAGGCAAAGATGACTACAAAAAGTCTAATGATGATCCAGGATTCTGTTAAAAGGTACGAAATACAGGGTAACATCCCACCACATTGGTGCCATTAAATTTTTTCTTATCTACTAATTGAAAGACCAAAACTGGACACTGACCACCTCATTCATTTTCATATAATATGAAAATTATCACTGCATCTGAAAGCTCAGCAGTCTCACAACCCAAGGACTATCATCATGATATTGTAAATATATATATTGTGTATATTTCTTTCAGATGAGTTTTTGCTCTCCTCCTATGTACATGTTTTTAATTTACATTAGTGAATGACATTTTGCCACTGTTGAATCCATCTGGCTGTGCCACAGACTCACTGAGAGCTCTCAAACCCCAGGTAAACAGTGAGTTTCGGTTCGACATCTCATCTCAACTAATAACCCTGCTGGGTCAGATGCCTTTCTCTCCTCGTGTGTTTATGTAGATCACCTCACTATGAATCTCTTCCGCAGGAGCAGTCAAAACAGACAACAAAACATACAAGTGCTCACAAAAAGTCAGCACGAGACATCTCATGCATAGTAACACATTATGGCCCCCGTTCGTGCCCTCCAGACGAAAATCTGAGCCAACATAAATACAAACCCCAGCATTATAAAACATCACTCCTCTCAAATGAATCGTTTTTCCTTTCTTGGAGCTTATCTCAGAAAGTTTTTATGAAAAAGTCTGTTTATTTACAGCCACAAAACCAATATCCAGCTGGCAAGCTTTGTTACGTGGTTATAAGTCACAACAATTTTAACCTTTAAAGTGGTTAGTAAAAGCAAACATGAAAATACAGTTTATAAACCTACTTTTTCAAGAACAGCTGCTCAGCATAACTGTAAAAAATAAAAGAGAAGATCCATATGCAGACATTCCATGAATTAAGGAACTGGGAGAAATATCATTTGTTTAAGCAGATAGTTTTATGTAGTTTATCTTAAAGCCAATGCAAAGAGAGTGTGTGCTGAAATATACTCTTAGGATGATAGAAAGCAACAACTGAAAATGAATAATTTCTGTTTCCAGTTTGGTTTTATGAATATACTGACAATTTCCATCAAGTTAAATAGCACTGACAAAAACAAGTTTGGAAAAACAGTAATATTAATACACAAAGAAATTAATAAAACCAGCAAAAATAATTTTGGGAAGATAAAATACAGTAGTAGCACATACTATACCTGGAGATCACAATTGTTGCCTTCATTACAGGAGAAATGACCATGCAGTTATCATACAATGGTTGGTTTGGAAGGGACATTTACAGGTCACCTTGTCCAACGCCCCTGCAGCAGCAGGGACACCTTGAACCAGATCAGGTTGCTCAAAGCCCCATCCAACCTGACCTTGAGTGTTTCTAGGGATGGGGCCCTCCCTGGGCAACCTGGGCCAGGGCCTCACCACCCTCAGTGTAAAAAATATTTTCTTTTATCCAAACCAAATCTCCCTTCCCTTAGTTTAAAACCATAGCAGCTTGTGCTGTCTCAACAGGCCCTGCTGAAAAGTCTGACCCCAGCTTTCCAGGAGCCCCTTTCAGTATGGGGAGGCTGCTCTAAGGTCTCCCCAGAGCCTTCTCTTCCTCAGGCTAAACAACCCCAACTCTCTCCACCTGTCCTTGTAGAAGAGGTTCAACAATGGGACAATTACACGTCCCCAACAGAGGCAGCACATGCAGCTTGGCTTTCTCAGGATCCATGTGGCAACAGACTAAACCGATCAAGCTACTATACTGGATTCTCTTCAGCTTCCAAAATTGAAGGAGCAAAGCATCTGCAGAATCACGGCTGTCCAGGAAAGAGCCCACTGGGAAGGGTTTGTCACTGTTTCTCCCCATACAAATGGCAGGGGTGCTTCATGTGAAAATTGGGTAGAAAATGTCGAATTTCCCTTCTTACAAAAATAATCAACTGTGATTCAGGAAGCACTGATTTGGCAGAGTCCACGAGACCATGTGAGAGAAGCATCTTGCATGGCTTTTATTTTTCCTCAAACCCCTGTTCCTGGCTACCACTACAGAGAACACACCAACACAGACAGCTCTTGGGTCTCGCCCAGTGTTGTCGTTTGATTTGCAGATGTACCCAGTGTCAGCTTTTGGCCCATTTGGCAGCTTTTAGACCTCTTACAAAAAAAAAAATCACAACAATGCATTTTGAAGCAGAAATGAAACTGCAATTACAGATCTGCAGTCCAACGTTACCGTGCTGCTTCATAGATAGAAATGCGAGTGCCACAAAAGGAAACAAAGACATTTCATCGTAAGCCTCGGAAATCAGCATTTCTTTGTTGTTACTACTGCATTTTTTGTCATCTGCATTCACAACGATACACACTCAGTAGGAAGAAGGATCAGCAGTACGGTTCCAAGCTCTTCACTGTATTTTAGCATCCTTAGAGAACAAGAATTTCAAACTCCAGTGCCTAATTTGGACTGATCAGTGGCACAGTGCAAACTGGTTAGTGTTAACCTTGAATACCCCTTCAAAATACCCCAAGGAATCTGAGCTAGCCTGTAACTAGCTCATCAACACACGTGGATATTTTTATTTCATTATTTTCCGGTGTTTAGGGGACAGGGGCTTTTAAGCTCAAGTCCATAGGCTGCCATCATCTCCAGGCTCCCCAAACACCTTCCTGCAGCGCAGCAAGCAACAGATATTGGTAAAGTTTTAGACATATTTGTCGTCTGCTTTCTGGATAAAGGGGTTGAGATCTTATGCCTGCAAGTTGTGAGTATGTATTACAGCAAGAAGCGACCCATTTAGAGTCACTTTACCTGATTATTCAAAGTGCTGAGCAGAGGCAGGTCATGTACTGAGAGGGATAAGGTGCAGGGAAGAAGCCTGCTGCAGGTAGAAGTCTGCTTGGCTTAGGACCGAGATGTGACCAGGGTTGGGATCTCCTCTGAAAGGAGTGAGAAAGAGGTAAGCCCAGGATACAAAGAGGGCCCTTTCCCTCATCCAAATCCCTCTTTTACCCAGAACCTCCCCAGCTGCATTAATCCTTCTTATTCCACGTCCCCAGCCCCGTCTCCTCTGACCCTCCCGAATGTCTGAGCTTTCCACAGTTTCCCAATTTGTTGCAGTCCCCTTTCCCAACAACTCCTAAACCCTCCTGTTCTACCCAAATCCCTGCGAGCTCCCCTTACTTTTGCAAAATCCTCGCTGACTCCATCCAACCCTCTTCCACTCTCTTTTTTAACCCTCTTCACACACAGTGAGAGCAGCAATTCCTAAAAGCACCTCAGCAGCCTGTGCAAGCGGGTCTCTAGGAAAGAGAAATGATGGAGAAAACGAGGCTTGCAGAGATGCAAATGGCAAGAAGCAGCATAACAGATGTCATCTGCATTGGTAGCAATTTCACATTACCGCACTGTGCGGTGTCTGAGTGTCCTCTGCAGGGCTACAGCATGGCAAGTGAACTCCTTCAGGCATGGGGCAGGAACACACTAGATCTCTCTGACAATGCAGTTAAAATAGATCAAAGACAATGTTACACTCAGACAACACTTTCTCGAATTGCCATTGTTTTGTGTAACACCAGTACTCAGAAAGATCCATTTGAGACTGCATCACTCCAGCCAGTGGCAATTACAGGCTGGAAATTTAAAATGCATCTCCGGTATTTAGATAGCCAAACCCTACACAGAGGTTGTTCCTAAATCACATGGGAATCACCAACATCTTTCCCCAAACAGAAAGACAAATTCAGTAAACATTCACTCAACTTTATGGACCGAAACTGGGGCACAGACGGATGGAGTGACTTGCCTAAGACTCCAGCAGGAAGTTCGCGGCAGGGCTACTTATCACAGTGTCTTAAAGATGAAGAGATCAGGGCTTAGTTACCAGCCTGTATGACACAAACATTTGCCCTCTGACCACCCAGCACAGATAGGTAAGTAATAACCAAGTCTTGGGTCTGGGCAGGCATTTATAACTCTACTGACCATGTACAGGTCTAACAGAACCGTGTGATGTTACACCAGTGCCAAACGCAAAGAAAGCTCAGGCTCAGGCAGGGAACAACCAAGCTGCATTATCACTTCTGATAAAACATCTCATTACATTCAGTAAGTCAGATTTGCCAGAGCCTGAGCCTAGTATATCTGCCCTCATCTGTGGCCGTAATCTGTTGTCAGTCTTCTGCACACACTACTGCGAAGTCGTTGCTCACTGCGAGCAACGGCAACTGCTCAACAGACAGCATGAGAAAAAGCAACCTGAGAGCAACAAGAGTCGAGAAGGTCACCCTTCATGGTTACCTCTGTCTCAACAGCTTCCAAGAGTCTCTCAAACAGATCCACCCCTCTAAGCAGTTCTTACAGAACACTCACAGCTGTGAAAGTCAAATTAAGACTCTCAAACACCACACACAGTTTGGCAGTTAAAACCCTTCGAGAAATTAAACTTTTTTCCTCTTTAAGATAAACACTCTGGGCTTAGAGGCTCTCAGGTGATTAACAAAACTCTCTAATTCACACGTAATAGAAACTAAATAGCAAAACGCAAATACGATCAGAGAGCAGTCCTGTGATGAAAGGACTGGTTTACGATTCTCAGTTTGCTGCAGAACACGTCACATCATGTGTGACCTTGGGCAAGCCATTTTTCCAATGCAGAACTGGGATCTTGTCTTCACCTTTAGTGTTCCATGAGGGTTTATTAACAGTATTGAGCCCACTGAAACAATTTATGTTTCAAATATTCCCAGCATCTGCTACTATTGGCAGGATGCAGGAAACGAGAATTGCCCCTTGTTTATACCACGTCTGGTAACACAAGGTTGGGATCTTGCTAGCGGTGTCCAGATAATAAAAACAGCAGAGAAAACAACTATGGAAAAGTTTAAGAGCAAAGCTGTGCAAACACAACCGTGCCACATGGGTGCACTCTCCCCAGCAGGTGCTATGCAAGGGCACTGGATGTCTCCAAAATTCTCTCGGCATCATCCAAGCCTGAAAACAGGAATTCAAGAAGACGATAAACACCATAACAAAGACAACACATGGGCCATCTCAAGATAAACTTTCAGCAGTCCCTTATCTAATACAATACTCGTGAAGAAATAAAAAAGCTGAATTCCATGGGCTTAAAGTATTCAAATTTCCACTGCTTCTAATGGATGACTGCAAGAGCAACTCCTACGCGCAGAATCCTAGGAGATATTGGAAAATTACAAATAATTTCTTTTTTAAAAAAAAAAAAAACAAAGGAAAGGAAAAAGAAAGCATTACCTATGCAGTACAGCGACTAAATAAACAACGAGGTGAAGCAAAACTCCAACTACAACACCGTAAGGAGGCAGGAAGGGTCCAGGGGATGTCATGTCCTTGGGCTTCGCCCTGGGTGGACCCTGAGGGCTGGCCATGACCCCTGAGGGGGAGAAAGCAGTGCTCTAGCTCTAAGTCAGACAGCAATGTTCTCCAACCTTTGCCAGAAAGGATCGTAGTCTTCATCTTCCCTGAAGCGCTCCCTGGGACTTCTGTTTTTTAACACCCTGGAGTAGAGAAACTGTGCTGCAAAATTCATTGTAATTCCTGGTGCAAGGCAAAGCTGGGAGACTGCGGGCAGGGGACACACTTGCCTGTCAGAAGTGCCAGCCCTGCAGTGCCTGGGTGGGAAACAGCGGGCGACGTGCCGTAAGCAGCTCTCCAGCGCTGGCTGGGGGAGGGAAGTGCCTTTGAGAAATGGCTGCCGCTATTTAAAGAGATTATTTCAAAGGCCAACCTGTCCTTGTCAATTTGAATCAGGGCCTGGATTATGCTTGGGTGACGCTCTCTTAGCAGGACACTTGAAGCTTTAGTTACTTACTGCTTAGCTGTGCAGCACGATCTGTAGGGCCTGTGATTTGGCAGCGTGCGCTTGGCTAGGCAGGAGCGGCAAGAAAGGGAAGCCTGTCTTGAGGTGGTTGAGTCGCTTGCAGGGATCCTTTCAGGCAGCACCAAGGGACGTGGGTCTTTGTGACAGCCACAGAGGACACCAACTATTTTGTTCAAGTCTTCTCTAGGCACAAATCCTCATTTCAGAAAAAGAGATCTCCAGAGCACGCAGATAGAAAAGAAAATATCATCTAGGGAAAAGACTGCGGCAACAGATATAAAAAAAGACTCATCTAAATCTGTTCTTCATTGCCTAGAGGGAGCGTTAGCAAAGGCAGTGCCAGATCTCCAGATGACGGTTGGCTGTGCAGTGGGTGTGGGTGCAGGAGGTCCTTCTGTGGTTCCTCTCATCTGGAATATAGCCCCGATGGAGCGCGGGCTCCCAGAGTGACAAGATACCCCTTCCAAGATATCATTGGTCCTTCAGTACTCTCTGCTTTCTGCTAATAGCGTACAAAATCTTAACTTCTAAGACAGAGAATGAACGCATTGTGAAATTTAACCCAAGCTGTGACCTAAGCCTCCCCACAGAGTGTTGTATCACGATAAATATTGTGAACTACTTTATATGGGAGAGTCAGAGTACGTGATCAAACAGTCTTCTCAGGTCTCCAGGAAATTCTGGGCTGTGCGGGTGGAGCCTTCCCTACACTGGCACGGCAGACAGGCCATGCTCCCCCAAATTCATTAGTACAGATGAAGCTTAAGATTCACCAGTTCTTCCTGTCTCTCCCACCCAAAGCCCCTTTAACTCTTCCCTTTCCAGGCAGTGGATGTGCAGGATGTGGAGGTGGCAAGTGTTACCGTGGCCGCAAGCAAGCAGCAAGCTGCTGCTAAAAGCAAAGAGATAAAAAGCTGGGGAGGAGTGTTTCATCACTGAGTGTGGTGATAAGACAAGGGGAAACAGTTTTAAGCTGAAAGAGGGGAGAGTTAGATGAGATCTTAGGAAGAAATATTTTCCAGTGAGGGTGCAGAGGCTCTGGCCCAGGTTGCCCAGAGCAGTGGTGGCTGCCCCATCCCTGGAGGTGTTCAAGGCCAGGTTGGATGGGGCTTGGAGCCCCCTGATCCAGTGGGAGGGGTCCCTGCCCATGGCAGGGGGTGGAACTGGATGGGCTTTGAGGTCCCTTCCAACCCAAACCATTGTATGATTCTATGAAAAAGGCAGTTGGCCGCTTCCGGGAGTTGCAGCTCTAAACCAGAATGAGGTTCAAGCCACCTTCACTGCCACCCTCAATCACAGAGAGAAAGCAAGTGGAGTTACTGCTTTGCTCATAGCACATCTCGGGTGCAATTGTGAGCAGGAAAGGGAATTTAAAACTGGTGAAAATTACATTGCCAGTCTTTCGGATTTCTGGGAGTTCAGACAGTTTTACACAGTTTCACAGTATCATAAGGTTGGAAAAGACCTTGGAGATCATCTAGTCCAGCCTATGACCCAACACCTACACCTACTCAAATGCACTCACGTCTTGACATTAATCCAGCTCCCCACAAAACAAGGCCCTGATCTCTGATCAGCACTTGCAGACCACACAAAACCAGTCAAAGGATTTGGGGGACCATTTGACCAAGCAATTGGAAACCAGCTCACCGAGCTGTTTTGGGACAGAAGTAGACAAATCATGGAATTGCCGTACGCTCACAAACAAGCAGCCCTCTAGGGAAAAAGCATAATTGGAAACTTGTGCTGTAGGTTTAGGCCCACATCAAACATTCATTCAAAGCCCTTACTGAAGCGTGTGCTGGGAATGCTGACTGTGCAGTGTCTTAGAAGGAAGCTGCATCACTGATCATTGCTGTCAGTTAACTATGACCATTTTCTGAGCTGCTTATTTCCTTAAGGAGAGATAAACGGTTAAACACACACTATTATTAGATGTCTGCTCCCTCCATTATTGCCTGTCAAACTTCATTGTCCTTACAAGCTTCTTACCTTTTGTCCACCGCTTGACATATCCACCTTCAACGTCTGTGACAGAGGACGGCTGTACATTACTCCTGCTTTCTCTTCCTGGAGCAACTGGATATTTCAACATTTCACAGGCACTGGTTTTTTTACTATCTTTGTGCCTTCTCTAAGACATCTCTCTCTGTTAAGTGAATCATTTAAATAGCTCTGCCGCCTTCCTCTAGGAAGTTAATCTGGTCCCATTCCTCTTATTTTTTTTCCAGGAAATTCCTAGAAATTTCTTTGTCTTTACTAAAGCAATTTTTAGCAGGAGTTGGCATGTCTGCTGATGCTGTCCAAGAGCCAGAACTCTCCAGTAGAAAGCAATTCCCCACTAAATGACATTTTTTAGGAGCAACCTCCTATCAAAATACCTAGGCTGGGGGTGAACTTAAGTACATATTTTATGGTTTTTTGATTCAAGGTTTAATACACTTGAACTAGATTAAGCCATAGTTTTAACAGCTGTTACAAAAAAAAAATGGTACAATGAAGTTTACAGCTCCTTCCCAATTTCATTGCCTTTTCAGATGTTTTTTTCCAAGCAGAGCACTGTGATTGTTCGAGGAGCTTTATGGCTGAAAAGGTGGATGCAAACAGTGAAAGTCGCATCCACAGGGTGTCCCATGGCATTCTTCCCTCTGCCACCAAGAGCATCCAGCCAGGTGGGGGGCAGAATCCAACCCTTGTTACCTACAGTGTCGTCTACTCTGCTTACATCAAAAAGCAGACTGGTCACGGTAGACCAGTTCTGCATTTGGATTAGTTGGCTATAAAGGCTACATCCCACTAGTGATTTCCCTGATACTATGTTCTGTTAATTCCTTTTTCAGACTGCATGTCTCTGAACCAACTGTATGCAAAGGACTGTTGTGTGCTACACTTGAAATTCCCAGGATGCCCTCATTTCTCTCTGGTTTTGCACTTAATCGACAAAAAAACTTCTCTAGTGAACTGCCTTTTGATTACTGACGCTGTAAATATTTCACATAGAATCTCACTCTTGGATCTCAGCTTTGAAAAGCCAAATGCCTCTTCTCTAACAGGCTGAAATGTGTTGTTTTCATAATATTTCCTCATCTTGAATAGGATTGAGCCAATCACTACCAGCAGGCCAAAACACAGGGAAAATGAGTTATCTAAGTACCTAAGGATCAGTGTGCTAACTGCTTGAAGATCTGCAAACATGGACCATAAGACTAACCAAAGAATCAGCATGCGAACAGTAAAGTAGCCGTACTGGGACAGGGTGGAGTTGACTTCTCTGTGCCTTTTGCATTGCTTTGCTCTGAGCTATATCCTAGTCACTGGCCCAGGCTGCCCAGTGAATTCATGGCTGCCCCATCCCTGGAGGTGTTCAAGGCCAGGTTGGATGGGGCTTGGAGCCCCCTGATCCAGTGGGAGGTGTCCCTGCCCATGGCAGGGGGTGGCACTGGATGGGCTTCAAGATCCCTTCCAACTCAAACCATTCTGAGATTCTCTATTTGGAGACCCGTTATCTAACTTCCAAATAAACCAGATTCTTCAAATAACAGATTTCCTACTTCTCTTAACCCATGACCTGGAACAATTCCATATAGCCACTTCTAAACTTGTTTGCAGTGCTTCAAAAACCCACCACAACTACCACAAGAAGGAAAAACTATCTTCATCTTTGATTTGTCCTTTTATATGGGGTGGCGGGGATATTGCTGGTACGGTCAAGTGAAACACAATACAATCACCATGAAACTGTTAAAGACAATTTTAAGTTACTGGTCTTCCCCAGATGATGTTTCTTGCCAAATTTATGGTTTCTTACCTCCCATCACTTGCTCTTTGGTGGGTCTGAAGGGAAGAAAGCCAGCATCTCAGTGCTGCATAGCTTTCTGAACATCTCGTTTACATCTTCCGTACTGTCAGCACTCACGCTTTTTGAGTTTGTGCAATGAAATCATCATTCCTATTGGCAAACGTGAGAGCTCAGTGAAACCAGGCTCTTGCAGGGGCAAGGGATGCATCTAAAACGGCAATACTTGAGAAGTGGTTTTATCCTCATCATCACACAATTTTATTATCTTGTACTTAGATAATTGTGAGTCTCACCAGTTTAATCAAGGGACAGAACTGAAATTCAGATGAAGGATTAAGATTGGAAAGCAGTGGAAAATCCAAGTCTCAGAATAGTAGTTTCACAGTCCTCAGGTTGTATGTGACTGCCTGCCTTCCTGCTCCAGCCCCTGACGTAAAAGCCGTTAAAAGACAGTACAACATGGAAAGTAACAGCTGCTTCTTTTCATAGAAGCCTTTCTCAACAAGGTTATGCTGCTTCTCCCCCGGACTGAAAAATAAAATAGGACCATTTTGCTTTGAAAATGGAAAACAGTGCTTCATTCTCTTGTAACCAGAGAGAATTCCGTTTGGACAGCACTGGGAAAATAGCTATTACTACTGTAAATAAAGACTTCATTGAATTACAGGACTCAAGAGATGGTTTTGAAGGGTTAGCCAAGTTTTTCCACAAACTAAATTAAACTAATAACATTTCCAACCTCAGTGAGAACAGCATGGGTGGGAAGCGACAGTCTATCCAAAGCGGAGAATTCTTTGCAGAATTTGATCATTTTCAGAAGGAAACAGAGTGGACACAGCCTGCAGTTAAGCCAAGGAAAACAGTAGAAGTTGTTGAGAGAATAGCATCAGAGAAAACTGAAATGATAATTTAAGATTATTCATGGAAATGTGGGGCTAAAATTT